>JAECUM010005121.1:0-15020 GCA_016617855.1 Megalonaias nervosa | reverse complement strand
ATATATGTTTCATATACATGTTTAGGTTTGTGTGTACCAGGTATCACACGTTTGTAAAAAGACCTTCAAGTCGTTTATGTGTGAGCCATAATGAAGTGAAGATAATGAAAATATCAAAAATGTTCCCAAAATAAAAATAATCAGACCTCTGCAGTTATTCTCGTCTGGTACAAAATTTGAATTGCCTTCAGTTGTTCTTCGTATTGCTTCTTGATGCTTGTGATAGCAGCTTTCAGTCTTGTCTCCCAGGAAACCAAGATGCTTATACCGGATTGACCACCGATGAGTTTACTAATTTCTCTGTCTTTCTGTTATCATAAAAATAAAACATAGACCAGTTAACATTTACGCATTATATCTGTCGAGTAGGAACATCCAGATCACTGTAAAACTAATAAATATCAGCTTGTAAGTAGAAAAAGCGTTGTTTCGGTTTTTACTGGCAGCTAAAGACGGTATCGGGCTGTACGAAACTGTAAAACTGGCGTGTTGACGCCCTTTTATTGCTTTTTGGCAATAAAATGTTTTGATGCATATTTTGTTTATCATATAACCTTTTTCTTTGTGGCGCTATATAGCCTTACAGTGCTGGTGCGCCGTAAAGTCCACAATCAGTCAATCAATCAATCAATCATAAATAACCATAATGTAATCAACGAGTACTTATATCGCCTCTAAATATCTTTTAGTAGCTTCCAGCAACAATTTTCAGCATTAATTGCCGAGCAGAAATTCATTCAGTATTAAGCAATCTTGATCTATTTATGCGTTGTTCGCTGTGGTAGGGCATGAAGGACAGACAATAATAAACAAGTGACTATTTTTCATTACATTAAACATTTTCATTACATAAAAATAGAGTTTCTATAAGAAGTTGAATAAAATATATTAATTTGTTTTTCTTGCACGTAACATTGTTCATGAAATATGTCTCGCAAGCTGTTTTTATTGCCCAACACTAGAAACCAGATTGTACGAGGTGCAAGCAATAGGCTTTGAGTGACCTTGGAGCGACAAGCATAATCGATCATTGTCCTCATCATCAGTAATTACCTTGATTAATCATTGCAGCTGAAGACTCAAAGAAATGCCGACATTTTCACTCTTTAATAAATACTGATTCTTCTGCGCAATACAGACATTACCTGTTGAAAGTGACCTAACTCAATATGCAATGTATAACTATTAATGCAGATAGTGTGCCATCGAATAAATAAATTTATTCCGATTTTGAAGGGTCTTTTGTGTAGGCTAGAATGTTATATATCATAGAAAAATCTATCAGGTTATGAGCTAGCCACAAACACTTCACCAATGGTAGCAAAATAATTTGTAGGTCACGATGGATTTCTTTTGTTGTAAAGGTGTATTCCAAATAGAGATGCATCAAATTAAATTTTATGATCTTAACATGAATAGTAGCAAAGAAATAAATTTTACATGCAGAACTTCAGCAAAATCAATGAAGGGTGTACTGTGGGTAACGAAGGCTTTTAACGCGTAAACGTAACTATAGTGAGCTTCTTTTGTTGTAAGGATGCATATCATCAATTTTATAATTCTAACCTAAGAAAATGGGCATCAACACAAACTTTAATCTAAGCCTATAAAGAGTACATTATGGGTCATAATGACCTACTTTTGAAATGAGGGTACAGTGCTCATGTAGATGCATATTCTCTCCAAGTTCGATGGTTTTAGATATGATATATAATATGCACATTGTCAGTGAATCATGCGATAAAGAGATCTTTTCAAGATGCATCCTCAGAAAGTTTCATAATTTCATGTGTAACGGAATGTATATAGGGTACAACCTCCCCCCACCTCCCACCCCGTCGTAATAGGCTAAACTCATAAACTTAATATCAGCCACTACAACGTTAAATGTAGGTCACATAGATCTTCTATTGTAAGAATCTGTTACAAAAGAGGTTATACACTCCCCTTGTTTAATAATTATGGTATGAATAGTAATGGAGAATTAAATTTAAAACACAACATTTAACAAGAATCAGTGAAGCAAGAAATATGGGTCACAGTGATTTACTTTGATAATGAAGGTGATACATGTGTTACGAATACGTAATTTAATTACTTGTGTGTTAAGTTAAAATTCTTTTTTATTTTATTTTTATATCATTACATTTTATTGTAATGATTATTTTCATGGGATCTGATATTTTTGAAAGAGATATTATGTTTATATAAAACGTAGTATGACTCGCATAAGCACGATTTTATCCTGCCGTGGTTTGTCGATTTAGTAAACACTACGCGAAAACGACTGATTATTGCCAAGGTCATTTTCTGGCCCACGTGCAATTGTACTGTTTACTGCGCTATTTGATGAAGAAATAGCCACGCGTTCCATCGTGTGCGCCTGAAATGACGTCTTAGTTCAGTTTAAAAATACTCAGATCCCCGTGAAATAATCAGTCGTATAATATATCTTCAAGAAGAAGGATATATTTCTATTAGGTGCCGTAAAGAGTTGTATTTTTACATCTTTGGAGCTCGAGATGTTTTATCATAGATGACAGCTTGTTCAGAAGTTCATCTATTTTTTAGAATATAATAATTTATTCCCTGGAGAACTATACAAGTGATTCCTGTGTATAAAAGTTTTAGGGCAAAGACATTCAGTGGAAATTTATTCTAAATTGGAACATTACAAGCTGTGGTTCAACGTGGAACTCTTGACATTCGTATAAAGACTTCACCTGACGTCATCGTCCTCCATCTTGGAACCTCATCAAGATTCGAACCTGGATTCAGTTAAAACTATTTAGTGATAGGACTTGTATTTTTTTGTACTAGTATAAATGTTTGGATTATCTTCACAAACTGTAAGTCCTATTTTCTATTTTCACCTTTTCACCGTGTTTTCTAGGGAAATAAATCATTTTTGTTAAAACTTACAAAGCTTGTTGATTTCACTCTTTTCTTTTGTTACTTTTGAACGAGCCTATACATAACACATGACAAAACCCACCCACCCCCACCATTCCAAGTATAATACAACACGCAGATAGTGTTCAAACTTAACTAATAATGAACAAATAATGTTTGTGTATGCATAAAATTATCCCTTTTAGCCTCCTACCCTATGGATTACCCATATGAAACCCACTCCAAACGGACTCCTAAGACCTAGTAAGATAGAATGGTCAAGATGCAGCAAGCCTATTTGCTACCATACAATAGCTATCCTCTGTTTCGTCGAGGCATGTAAAAGGCATGCGCAATAAGATGCACATTTTGAAATTCTGAACGATTTCTACAATACTACTGGTAACCGGACTGACAAAAAAACCCCCAAAAACAAGAAAACAACGTTGACCGAATTAACTGCATAGTTTATCAATAATATCTTTTATTTATTATTTATTGCCCAGTTTACTTCAATGTCCAGAAAATTGTGCCATAATCATCGAAATTTATTCTCGCAATAAACTGATTAGCTTAAACTCGCATTAAAACACTTCCAGGTATTTAGCTAACATCTTGCTCCTGACCGTTAGCTTGTTAGACGATTTTGCTTTAACCTTTGAATAATCGAACAAAATGTTCCGTTATCATGAACCTTACACGAAACTGCCTCATATATCACACATAAAATATTGCCTTCGCGATTCGTAGAAAAATGACAAAAAATTAAACATGATTCAGTCATATATGATGATATTTGTAAGGAAATAGAAACAAACATTTCCTACATTCTGCTCCTCCTGATGGCGCCTTCCTACAGAATGCCCTCAGGTTTCCTGTGATGAGTTCCAGTTCTGAAGTGTCTAGATGAGAAAATGGATACTAACCATATTTATTGTCTCTCGTGCGTATTGGAGTTCCTCCTGAAGGGACGTAACTCTCCTTTCTTCTACTTGCCGCCTCTGTGGAATGAACGTAAATCAGACCTTTAGTCAGTACTGATCGATGAAAAAGTAAAATGTTCCAAATTAAATTATAATTGTCAAGAAATGAGCTTGCATAATATATGCTTTTGTTCGTCATTTGCATATAACGTGCATAGGTTGTATGGAGATATCCACTAAACTTACCAAATTGGAAAACTAATAACCATACCGATGTCAGTGAACAGGCTTGAACAAATTCAAAGTACTACAAAATTGAACCATAAAAACAGATACAAACAATTTTTAAGGAAAGAATTTGTTTCCCTTCATAGCAAGTACTATGTTTTATATTAGAATAACCTATCTGACAGATATTTAGTCTCATTTGAGTGTTTATACAGAGAAGGAAGGGAAGAGATAGATACATACGTTATAGATCGATTTATGATTTTCTGTGCTTTAGCTATGAAAAGAGTGAAAATTTAATTTTCATTGAAAAGAACTTTCTGCAATAAAATATTCAGGAAAGTCATTTAGTTAATGTTTTAGAGTGTTACTAGCTTTCAGAGACATAGCTTGTAATTTTCCAAAAGGATTGAAATTGTAGGACTACGACTGACTAGTGTAAAAACAATTATTAATACATGATTATGTTTACCAGCTGCCAGACAAACCTATGAAAGTCAAAGTGTGTTGTTGCCTCCTTCCTTATGCTGTTCTTTGGAGTCTATTTTCCAAGAAAGGGTTTAAAGAAAAAGAACTAAAACATACTAACTTTCAGTCTGTGTGCTTCTGAACCCGTGATTCCAGGAAGTACAATAACAAAGCTGAGTTCTGAAGATAGAACCCTATTCAAATGAAAATCTTTAACGGAAACTTTATCACCAGCGCAACGAAATCGTCTGGATCGTGCTTTCTAAAACGTCGACTGCTATATCTCGCTTTTCACTAACATGGGATCAGCAAAAACTAAATTGAATGTATAAGGACATTTGTCTCACCTCAGTCAGCATCGCACATTCAGCTTTAAGCTTTTGGTTTTCTTCTCTGAGTAAGAATATATCTTTACTGGTCTTCTCAACATTTTGTTTGTGCTGTTCGACAATCCTCATAAGCTCCTCCATCCTGAAATATTAAAAGGACGTCACGGTCAGTAAAACTCTTGAAAACAAAATGTTAGCGACTGCACAGAAGAGCCTATAATAAAAAAGGATATCGTATAGGCAAGGGAGTCGGTTTAATATTGGAATATAAAGAAGGTAACAGGATAGGACATACACATCCAGTGTGAAACACTTGAATACTTTCTTCGGATTACTGTACTAGTTTTACCCAACTCGTCGGTTTTACCCAACTTGTCGATCCACTTCCTTGTGATACCATTACTCCTGCAGTGAATAGCTTGCCTTAAAAGGCGATAGACTTTTATGAGTGAGGATGGAATGGTCGATATATACCATTTTATGTTTTGATTTGATTATACTTCCGTGCATAACATTCTTTATGAGAAAGAAATTACACAAAAATTTTTGGATTGTATCAGGCAAACTTCAGATACATACGCAAACGTACGTATATATATATATATTCTGAATGTAAAATTGTATTATCTTTAGAAGTCTTTTTAACTTTAAGCAGTTGAAAGGAAAGCAAACTGTTGTAATAAGAAATCTCATAATTTACGTCAGAAAAGCCACTTTCCTAGAAACTGCAGATTTAACGTATTAATTTTATTTTCTTGAAACTGACTGAGATACTAGGCGCGATCTTCGATTCTCACGGTTGCAATGATGGATGTTTCTGAACACCGTATGAAATAATTGAATAGCAACAGCACTCTTTAATTTAAAGCCACAGAAAGGAGAAAACGTTTTGAGCAATGATTTCAGTGAAGCACTTGAAGGTCACTTTTTTGAGAGTCATAAGTGATAATAATGTATGATAGAGTTTATTACATGAGCTAACATTAATACCTTTAAACTTTGATATATCTTGTTCGTGTTTCAAGGAGTAACATTACCATTTGACTATGTAGATTTAGTAGCACTGATGAAGTTGAAACCCTTTAAGATATACGCATAAATCTTGGCACCAACTATTGATGCATCTGAGAAACTTAGAGGCATACATGTTAAATGTATTCATGAACAGAGCGCATATTTTGATTTTCTTTTATTTTTTGTAATAAACGATTGATATGGACTTGCTAATTGCTAGTCTTTGACCCATTAAAAAGTTGTGTGAATATAACATGAAAGAGTCACATTGAAAGAAATGTAGACAAATACTTACTCTAATTTTGAAACGGCCAGGTTTTGGGATACTCTAGATCTCTCTGCCTCAATGGTTTTAATTTTGTCTTTAAGTCTTTCTATCTCTGTTCTCTCTCCTTCTACTAGAGTTTCAAAAAGTTTGGCGAAATCTTTTATGTTGGCGATAATTTCAACGAACACCGTTTCAGTTTCCATGAGATGCAGCTTACCAGCAATTTCAGCAAGCTTCTGGTTCAATTGGATCATGTCTGCCTTTTCGTTTGTTCTGTCATCATCCAAACATGAAAATAATATCTCAACTGATGAGCAGGAAAACGACTCAGAAGACTTCATTTTCATTTCTGTGGTAGACTCATCTTCTATAGATCCAGTTTTGACCACAGTCAAAGATTTTTCTTGCGACTCGTCATATTCTTCGTACTTTCGGACTTCAATTGTACTCATCTTCGTGAAGTTGAGCCGATATACGGTGTTTATGCCTTGAGACGATATTGGCTTTCAACAATTGGATCTGACTCCACTCCCGTAGGTTCTGAGGTCGTCTGTGCTTGTGTAAAGTAGGATCAAATATATAGCAACCGGTTCCCGGAGGGGAAGCCTAGGACATCCCGAAGATAAACTGTGAATCTCAAGAGATAGGCGGAGCTGTCACGTGTAGGACTGGTATCCGCTTCAGAAAATCAAGAGCCGTGGTGATTGTTTCAACCGAGTGCCAAGTGTACAAGACTGTGACGTAAAAGGGGGTGTTTCTTTTGAACAAAGAAACATTTGTATGAAAGGGGCAACATGCTACAGCAATTGTAGCAAACGGACAAAAATAAGCTTAACCGTTTAATTTCAAATAAATTTAGTATGCTGAAATTATAGATTTTATGAACTTTTAAAATTCAGATTGAAAAGAGCAAGCCTGCAACAGTAGTTTTCAAAAACCATATATCGTAACCTTTGGATCTCCTGTGATGTCCTGCATCTAACATTTCTTTTGGTCTTTATGAATGTACTAAACGGCAGCGTGGTCTGCAAGAAACTTCATGATTTTAAATGGTACACAAAATGTATAATCTCAATCGATTACATCGTCAGCAGCTTATTTCTAGTGACGATCTTTTCTGTAGGCTTATAAAGCCACGCCCCATCTCTCTCTCTCTCTCTCTCTCTCTCTCTCTCTCTCTCTCTCTCTCTCTCTCTGCTGTGGAAAGCTCGGACGTTAAACACATGAACGTCCGGCTCTTCTTTACCGATAACACACTGACAGTTCAATCCGCCGGTTTAATTTGCATGGCTAATATGATTAGTTTAATTTAACGCCCACCCGTGAATATATTGTACAAAATATTTAAAGAGAAAAACGAAATAAAACTACTCCTGAAACGATTTCATTATTTTTTAAGTACAAACCATTAATAAGTTTTGATAACTATGTTTTAAGATTTGACAGTGTTGACTCAACTTTAACATAGAGAACAGGCTGACATGAGCTTTGGCAACATCAAATTGACTTGGTATAATCGGTTCTCGCATTTGCTTTCAGACTTGAAAACTACTTCCTGAATGTAAAGTATCCTTACCTGATGATAATACACTTAATTAAAATAATAGTAATAGGTCTGGGAGCTATTTAGCAACAGTTGTGATAGCTTAAACATTCCATCAATTTATGATCGTATAAATAAAATATAAGAACAAATATGAAATAGTCATTAATGGTAGTAGTTATCGCTGAAAAAATGAATGGATGCAACTAAATAAGAAAATAATTATGTAATTGAAAAGCAAAACTATGATTGGGGATCGTGGCATAGCAAAATTTATAAAACGTGCGCTTGTATAATATTAACGTTGATCTAAATGGTGAACATATCGGTTGAACTTTCTTCTTTTACAAGATAGCAGTGGATTAACAAACGAAGGTATTGCAAGGCGGAATCATAGCATCGGAGCATACGATATTTGTATAATAGGTGGTCAGGTTCACAATAAAACATCCATTACACGGTCTATTTCCACCTTTTAGGATTCAACAAGAAATTAATTTAGGACAACAAGATTATGACTCAGGTCAAAAGAATTTCAACAACATTTCAGCAATATGTCTCATATTTCAGCAATATATCTGATATTCAAAGGTAAAATTGGACCACACTCATACCGGTGCATTTAATTACCAAGTGATATGGTTATGAAAATTAGTAGCCTTAATGGCTAGAACAATAACTTGGAAAAAAATCTTCTATTTGCTTTACACTTGGATTGGACAATGCTATAAATACAGACATTAAATATATGATTCCAGAAGCTAATTAACAGTTTGTAACAATTTATCAAAAGATAGACAATACAGTTCAAGAAAACTTAAGTAAGGGCTCTGTAGCTAACAAACACAACAGTGATAATCGGCACTAAATATAATTTAAAAGACACATAAAACAAACACAGACAACAGAGTAACGTAGTTGATCCTATTCGGTAACTGCCGGATAATTACGTAAATTACCATGAAGTTGAGAGTTGAGTTATATCCCTTTGCACACATATACCTATAAATGACACCGCTTGTCAAATCTACGTGAAAGGCAAATCAGGTTTGAAATTTATAAATCAGTGAATGAACTAAGTTCTGAGCATCTTTAATCTCATTTGTGATTTTCGTTTATTAAATCGGTAGAGTGGTGTAAACAAACGGGGAGGTATATTCAGACAATAGAACACGTTGATTGTCATGATCAGCAAAGTTTAACATGATGAAACTGAGTGCGATTGGATCAAGTGAAGACACTTGACACAAGGACATGAGTGTTTGTTTAAAATGCAAATTAATGATGATTGAATATGTGACATACTAGCTAACATCCCCACGTCCACCTCTCACAAGCTAAACTGCAGCAATCATTCCCAACATATACGCAGAAATTCATCAACGGATATAACAAAAATGATATTGTTATGTTACAGTAAGAAATAAACAATCTGTCCATCTGCTTTCAAACGCTAGCTCATTACACTGCCACTGATACCTGGCAATAGTGATTTTGCTTTTGCATATGAATCCAACAAATAGCAATACTTTTTATGCCTTGATAGAAGTTATCTTTGAATGACGCCCTGTTACCTTTTCCACGAGGACTTGTTCATCCACAACCTCCTCCTTAACGTTTTTTTGTTACCAGATTTGCTACAGATAGAGTAAGAGATGTTGCAATAATACGTGTATTGGTAATAATCTCGACAACTTTTACATCCTTCTCTTTAAACAGCCTTTTCAACCTTCACCTATTTGAAAATTTTCCTTAATTTTAGAATTGATTTTTGTTTTTGAGAATACTGATTTTATAGTTACCGACTACATGTATTAAATACCCTACTACCTGCGCGCTTTTACTCTTAACAATAAGAGTGTTTGCAGTTTAACTTTTTTCTCAATTCATGAGCTGTTTGTTTTTTATACGCTTGTAAGTCTAATTTCAAAAGATGACTATTCTGAATGTATAACTTCCACAGCAGGTACGAAACCACTAAATGCTCATTCTTCGTATTTTAAAATAATATTTCCACCACTTTATTGTTTTCCGAAATACCGTCATTATCGGTTAAGAGTAGTGTCCAACTTCAACAAGACATAGAACCTATTGTGGCGTTGCACAATGCGCCGGTAAATCACGGTCTATGTTGTTTGTTCTACTGTTTACACGATACAAACTAGATCTGCCGGCGCATATTGCGATGGCAGATCTGGGTCAATAAATTTGCAGTTTGATTGGACTTCCATGTGAGTATAGACAGTAATCATCTATTGTCGTCTCTGTTTCTAATACCTGCTGGTCATTTGGTTCATTTGTGTTGATTGAATAAATTTCTGTTTCATCAGGAGTTTGTATTTGTTGCTTTTTGTGCAACAATGGGTTCTAATATATATTTATGTCGCGTTTTTCCCGTAATTTAGAAAACACAATACCTTCAGTAAATTAAACTTCGTATTTGCCTTTTAGGTATATCTATATATTGCTTTCTTTCTTTCACCTAAACTCCTAAAGGAAATTACTTTTACCTTTTTGTTGTTGTTGAGTTTGGTAATAACCTATCTAGATTTTTGTAGCGATCGTCAGCCTACGTCATGGTAACACAGAGTTTTCCCTATATCGTAATGAGACTAAATTTATTTACATCGTGTATTATCAGTGTTAGAAGAATCTTGAACAATATTTCTTATATTCATGTACCACAGCTGAGGACAGAAGAACTGTAATTATAGGTTACTGCATTTGCATGGGAAAATATGAACGAGTTTTTCTAATAATACTGTATGACCTTGGGATAAGTAACTCGCTTTCTTTCATCCCAAGAGGTCTATCCCGCATAGGCATGCCACGTTCCCATGAGAACCACGAAGAACATTCTGAACCTCCAAGTTTCTTTCTAATAAGCGAGAATTAAATAACTTTCTGAGGATGGAATGTTTGGTTATTTTCCGCTTTTATCATAAAAATGTTGCCAAAAATATTACATGGTTTCGCATATGAAGAAACTGCATTTAAATGAAGACAAGAACCAAATAGGAACATGCAGGAAAAATGTTCCGATATTCTGAATTAGCATGCAAATTTATCCTCTTCATGATCAATGTAGGGGGAATAATCCAATAAGTTCGGTTAAAGTGTTATCGCATGAGTTATATTCCATATTGCATTGCAAGCCTGCAAATATTGGATTTGTTGAGGGTCTCATTGTTGATGCATTGTGGAAAAGGATGTACATGCCAATAAATTTAAATCGTATGGAAAAGTTGTCATTTAAATTTTGATACACACACACACACGCACACACACACACACACACACACAAACACACACACATGGTGGATTGTGGAATACTAAATACGATTATAATGACGTTATCTCGATTGATATGGTAGCATGTTATCCTGGAAGTTTTCTTGGATACGGAGAGTGTTCTGAATACTTTAAGAGATTTGGTCACCCGACACACGAGATGACCAGAGTAGCGATAAACGGACCTTTACCAGATTTTGACTTAACCGGATTCGCCTATATAGAGTCGTTCGAGTTTTACGGGGATCTCCATCCGATTGTTTATGCGTGGCTTGGAAGACATTTTTCAGAGCGACGTTGGGCTCCAATAGTACTAATAAAGTACATGCTTGATGCTGAAATTTTAATGTCGTTGAACGTGAGTGAAGCAATTATATCATACCGCGTGCAGAAACAAGTCTGGTTGCCAGAACCGGATGTATTTAATGATGCTAGGAGAGATTTTCCTAATCCTGAAGATGATATTGTTAAAATTACTAATAGTATACGTGAATGCAGGAGAGAAAGTGATGAGAAATTTGCAAAAGATCTCGGCAGAAAAATAATCGGTAAATTTACGCAAGGAGGATCATATGATCATAAACGAGCGTGTACAAGATTAATCATGGACGATGCTGAACTCGATTTTATAATTGCTGATACAACGGAGAAAAACACATTTATAAGTCGAAGTAATGCTTATTTATCAGACGGAACTAAATTAGGTACAATTGTGAGCTTTACTGATGGCGAGTCACCGCAGTTTACTCATTTAAGATCTTCGATGCTAGCGTACGTTTCGATAAATTTATTATCGATGATAAACAGATTTCCTCGTTATGCAGTCAGAGTCGCGACAGATTCATTTTATATAAATAAAAGATATGCGGATTTGTTAAAATAATTGCGTATTAGCAATCATGCATCATGGGGCGAATGGAGAATAATACGTGAAGATATAATTAGTTATTCTGAATCTGCCGATGTTGAAATTGCGAAAACATATTACAAGAATAATCAAATACCAGGGATGTCATCGGCACCATCTGTATGTGATCCTGTAGCTAGACATAAAACCGTTTATCTTAATGGGTGTGGTGGTTCAGGTAAAACAACTCGTGCGATTGAATTATTTAATAATTGTTCTGATATGATTGTTTTGACACCGACACATAAACTCGCCAGGGAAATAAAAGAACGAGGAGTAAAATCGTGTACATATCATAGTTTCTTTAGATGGTGCGGAGACCCATGGACTCCATTGCGGATGGGTGAGAAATACATTCCTAAAATTATTATCTGGGACGAGATATGCACGGTGTCGCTAGAGGTATTAAAAATATTTCTTGATTGGCTGTTATTGAAGAATACTGCTGTGGTGATGTGTGGCGATCATGGTCAACCACCACCTTTCATTGGATCATCTCCACATGAGTGGCTGAAAACATTTGTAGATTATTGCGAAGAAATAACTGATGACCATAGAGCTATTGATAAATCATTAAAAGAGTTTAAAAAGTTAATAAGACTACAGCCAGATAAAATACAATGTGAGATAATGCGTAAAGTAACTCCACAAACTTCTATGAATGATTTTTGGACTTTATGGAGACCTGCTGATTTGATAGTTGCAAGTAAAAAATTAGTTCGCGATACACTTCAACAACAATTATTTACGTTACATAAAGAAAAATTTTCAAATCTACATGTACCTTTGTGCTATCGCCCAGCAGATACTCGACGACAAAATGTTGATGTTGAGATTCCTGGTGGTGGAATACAAAATCTTGTGTTAAATGATATTGTTTTAGTTGTTGTTGATGTTGTTGAGAGCGCGTTAAGCATGGATAAATCTCCGTGGACGTTAGGATACGCTATAACGATTCACTCGTCACAGGGATTAACTATTACCGATACAAGTATTTGGACTGTCGATGATCGTATTGAGTGGTCAAATTTAGTTTATCTAGCAGTGTCTCGAGTCAGAAGAATATCTCAACTGGGCAGGGTTATCATGGATTGCGTAATAACCGAAGAAATCACTAATAACTTTGTCGATATCAATAAAAAATTAGCGAGTTATAAGCAATGTGATAAAAAAATAATCGCGATTTTAGTATTGATACTAAATTTATTATAACACTAAAAGCACAACAGAATAATCATTGTGCAAGTTGTAACTGTAATATGCTGTGGCAGCACTCGAGTAATGATCCAAGACAATTTACCGTTGATAGAATTAATAGTAGTCTTGGTCACACACGCGAAAATGTGATGCTGACCTGTCTTGAATGTAATCGACGTCGGGGCGCTGAACGCCCTGGTGCAAGTTTACAAAAGTGAACGCGGTGGTAATTGTGTATCCGTAGGAATTATTTGTAATTGTTCGCGTACAAATCCACGCTGAGGAGCAGTTGAATCTAATCTGTAGATTGCGGGTCTACCTGTGGACCTTACCACGCTAGAAATTTTGTGTGTGGTCACATTCCAGATAGGATCAGTTGCTCTTTTTCTACCTCATTCAAGTTCACCAGGTTCATATAACTATCTAACGGTAACATTACCTAGTACTGGTTGAGGGGAAGATTTACGTTGTATCGGTATATATTTTTTGTGATCGCATTAGAAGGTTTCGTAAAAGTTGCACGAGTCACTTCGTTGTTTAACGCAGCTATCACACTCGGTAACCTTGCAAACCATTCAGGAGATCTCTCCGTGGATTTAAAGTCAGCGGATATTTCCTTTGCGTATTGATATCCAAATAACCGCTCAGCAAGTGTTCGATTAAATCGTTCAAGGATTGCCTGATCACGATGAATTTCTGTGTGTCCTCGTCTGATTTTAACGTTATGTCGCTTCATCAACGATGATACTGCACCAAGAAATTCTTTGCCAGGATCAACCTGTAGCAGTTGTGGCCATCGTAGACCACCACGCTGATAAATGCGTTCAAACGCAGATGCAACTTCAGTTGCTGTTTTAGTTGATAATGGTTCTGCTTCTTTATATCTACTCGCAACGTCAACGATGGTTAACGCGTATCTGTATGTGTATTGACGTCTGCCAGTTTTAATTGCATCGTGTGGTAAAAACAAAATATCTGCTTGATGAACTTCATTAGGGGTACTGATATCAAAATGTGCATATTGAATTTTTTTAGGTGGTGGTAGATAGATTTGCCATATTGCCTGTCGTGCTAACCACGCTGCAGCGACATCACGTGAGACTTCAGCAAGTTTCCTAATCGCTGCTTTACCTCTCCAATATCCTCTTGGGCTATAATAAACAGATTCCATTATTATGATAATAATCAGTTGATTAATTACCAGCCCCTAACATTATTTTACCTTTCATACCAGCTTTTACCAGAAAGCTAGCAAGTTTCTCTCTGAGAGATTTATCAGGTATAGAATTTAACGCATGAATCAACTTCACATCTGCAAGGTGCCGTTCTTGTAAATCTTTACTTTTATACGCGACATCATGAATGTGACACGCTTGATCAATTGCGTTTATTGGATACTCTCCAGGTTTTGGTTGGTCTGGGTTATCGAGTCGGATATCGAGACGAGTTCCAGGACCACAATAATTATATCCGGGTAACTGTTTTTCACCAGGATACTTTGCTCATGGAGCTCCTGATAATTTACCTAACGAAGCAGCGATATCTCCACCTGTCTTTAATGAAATAAATTTGTATTTTTTTGTACCACATTTCACACACCTGCCTGTAAGTGCACGCCTGTTATTTTTTGTTATTATTGTCGTTAATCCAGTGGTATGAGTGGGTGCTCTACATCGAACAAAATATAAATCCATATTATTATTATATGGATATAATTGACTTCTCAGCGACACGAAAACAAGAGCCAGTCAAACATCATCCAGCGCTACCAAATTCTATCAGAGCAATTATATTTGGCCCATCTGGGTCTGGTAAAACGCAATTATTACTTAATCTGATAATGCGATGGCTCATGTGGGATAAATTATATTTAGTAGCACCATCTGTAGATGATCAACGATGTTACGAAGTACTTAAAGATTTTAATGAAAATGCAAAGCCGCTGACGTGTCCTGATAAT
>JAECUM010005120.1:0-101527 GCA_016617855.1 Megalonaias nervosa | reverse complement strand
AAAAATGAAATTTTCATCCAATATTAGTATATTTGTAATAACTCGGAGGCATATGGTTACAGACAGCTAATTACTTTATGATCTGCTGAACCAGCCTATGAGTGGTGGTATACTAAATACTATACTTTAATGAATGAAGGTCGCTTATTGGATGAACATAATTACCGAAGAACTTAAGGTATTTTATTCAGACGAATGCAAAATATGGGCAAATTGTATGCAGTAATATGTTTAGACCTTAAACCATTTTCATTTTATCTCTGTCGCCTCACAGGTATTACTACTTGACTATTGGCCTATCTGACTATTGTCATAACTGAAGGTTGTGTCTACCTGACTGCTATCATGTTTTAAAGATGTTTAAGTATAAGGCCTGGCCTTATTTACGAATTAGTGATAATGTTTCCTTTAATAGATCGTTCATAGAATGTAAACATGTTTTACGGGTCTTGCCACTAAAGTCTGTCAAAACTTGAATGCTACGGTTTGTTGTAATTTGAATTAGTTGTCTGCGCATATAACGTTCGACTCGCCCATCCATTGCTTACTAACTACGCCATTGAAACTCCTTTGTATGTGCAAATTATACGTGCACTCTCAAAGCAATGCACTGAAACTAGACAGACATTACTGTGATCAGGTGAAAATGTGCATGATTTATTATTATTATTATTATTATTATTATTATTTAAAAGTCGTTTTCTTCAGCGAATAATGTACATTGGCTTAGTGACATAATTGAAAAGTTCAATTCTTTAGAAAGAATTCATTTTAACATATTTGGATCCCATTTCATTAGGTCAGAAAGAAACGAACTCGTTTTAGATACAGTGCAAGTTATATAGTCCGTGCAATCAAGAGAGGTAAAAACCAGAAGATAAGCTGTTTGTGCCTTCCTGATATGAACGAGTCAAATGAAATACATCTGGTTCCTACAATTTTTGTAGTCCGTGAGAATGCCGTGTAAAGAACAAAGTGATTTTTTTTATCAAGTTCTTGGGCAGAGGGTCATTATGTACCTCAAATCACGTGACTCTCAAGCCTTAGCAATAAAGAATTCTACGCTAAACCACCCCACAGAACATCAGTGACGCACGCTCTCACTCCAGGTCAATGCCCTCATCCTTAGGAAATATTAGGATCTCTTCTTTCATATTAGTTGCCACTATACGTGAATATCTTTTTTTTTTTCATTCTGAGTAAACTATTATAAAACCCGTATTTTCTCGCGTATTAACAAAGTCCAAGTGCCAAAAACAAACCAGTGCCAAAAACAAAACCCGGATCTACCGTCGAATAATGCGCTTTCAGATCAAGTTGTGTTGTTTGTTGTACTGGTTACTCCAAATAAACTGCATAGAACCATATCTGACGGCGCATTATGCAACAGCAAATCCGGGCCTATAAAATAAATATGTCTTACACGCGATTACCGCCGGTCCTACATAAAATCAACCACCATGAATATGAATTGAGGGCAACGACCGCATGGACATTTTGATAGATTGTTCCTACCGATCTTTAAAACAAGTATCCATGGCATTATTTCCGTAGCATTGTAATTATCCTGTAATCTCGCACAGAAAACAAAGCAATTTGGATTTTTGTTATTGCATTTTCTCATTGAAGGGTACGAAAATGACAATCGAACACTAGTTTGTAGTTATTTTACGAAGTTTGTTTAATTTTGAAGAGACTTTATAGCCGGGCTTGATTTGCAAGTAAGAAGTGCAGGACTAATTATGGGTTTATTGCAGTAAAGGTTTACAACTATTCGTGGCCTGTTATAAAAGTAGTCTTACCGAAGTTTTTCATGTCGAATATATTCAAGTTCTGAAGATCTTTTACTTAGACAATATCTAAAAAGCTGAAACTTTTCCCTATCATTTTCACGTGAGATTTCTAATGTGTAACATAATTTAAGCTGATAATGCAACTCAAAGAAATCCAAGGATGCCTTTTCGAGATTTTTATTGGAAAGGTCTAAATTAGCGTACGCATTCGCTTATAAGGCGAATCTAATTACAAAGATGCACAAACTGCAGAGGACGAGATCTACTGTCGCATAATGCGCCGGCAGATCTGGGTTCGTTGCAGTTTGTTAAGAGTAATCAGTAAAACAAACAATGTAGACCGTGATATGCAGGCGCATTATGCGCCGGCAGATCAGGGTAAATATGTGAGTTGGGTTTTTTTCCAGTTTGACCTGCCCTATAAGCGAGTACATACGGTAACAGAATTTAGCTCGATAATGCTCCTCCGTTGTACTGGAACAACACAGACAGGGGGATAAAGTTTCTCTTTGCAAAAGGAATTTGTTCTTATCGTAAATAATTGCATTTGTTCACCGGAATCGATTCTAACGCATTAAATGGACTTGTCCATTTACACCAATGTGACTTAATGAGCGGTCAATATGATGAAGAAATGCTGCCGTTATCGCTGATATAGTATGGGTTGTTTTCACAGACGTCACCATTGTGTACGCAGATACCCACAATGCAACGCGCGTGCACCTTGGACCACAATTTTGAGTCCCTGTCAAACCGTTGTCAACATCAGTCATCACATATATTCAAGATAAAAATTTGATTTAATCGTCGATAAGGATATTTACTTCATATAAATGATACACAGATTATATATGAAATTAAGAGCCCCTACAGCATGAAAGATAAAATAAATCTGGAAATACCCTGGCTTATATCGAAAGACGGAATATTGAAGTTGAACCGTAATTACGCATATTACTACCAAAGAGAAATGCAGTTATCACTGACAGACAATATTGTCATTTGGATTTTTTTTCTTCTTAAATTGGCTTGTATAATGTCCCCAAGACTGTCATCTTGAACGAGTATTTCTGGACAACGATCTCAGGATACAACATCAGTTACGGAGCTTAATAGCCTGTGTATTGTGCCAGAACTTGGATGTACAAATACTTGTCACGAAAGGAAGTGCTTGTGCCAAAGACAGCTGACAAACCAATTTTAATTAATACGGTCAATTATTGTATTTGTGGTGGACATCATGAACAGAGAATGATACTGAATGAAAGTGAGAAGTGTTCAAAGATGTTTCATCTTCAGTGTATTAAAATGAAGCATGTGCCTAACGGAACGTGATTTTGCTTCCAATGTCACAAACGAGTATTCTTGAAATGCTTACTGAAATCTGAAATTACATATTAACGATTGACTTTTTAACTTGAACGATAAGGAAATGATTGATTTTAGCCCATGAAAATTGAAAATCATTACATGTTGCACTTGTTTGTGCATCCATTTGTTTATGCGTCTGTTTATTGATGTATCTATTTGTTTATGAAAGAATAACAAAGATGATTGAAATGTCAGGGTTTAATTTAAGAAAATAGGGACGAAGTCAAGAATTCAGTCTCGTGCGGTTGACATACACAACAGATTGTGGTGTATTAAGATATCTTTCCGCACAAAATGTTACGTGCCTTCATAATTATGTGGTTGGAACAATGTTTTTAGGTGTCGGTTTGCGTCGCCAGGGAATCAATATGGCGGATATGGAAGTGTACATGTTTTGTGACGTCACGTGAAAACAACGGATACATGTCAGTTACTTAACAAAATCTGCTTCTAAATTTGCATTGAATATGTATGTATTTATGTATGTATGTACGTATGTATGCATATGATCCAAAACTGCGTGAATAATTATTGAGAAAATCGGGGAGATTGAAAGAAAAAGTGGCACATTATGCAAACGGGCAATAAGGGCTAAATGCATACAAGAAAGAAAGAAATTCATTTCATACCTACATGCACTGGCAGGTACAGGTAATTAAAATGTTGCTGGGTTAAGGATCATCCTGTGTGCAGGTCCCCCCCCCCCCATATGTGCATTGCTACGTAACAGGTCTTCCCGCCATCGAAGTTAAGTTAAGTTACCTGAGTGCCTACACACACTCAAACTTTACAAACTTTGCTGCATAAAACAAATTGTGCTATAATACGCAGTCACTCACTAACATAAAACTGAAAGTTGTCTGTTTGAAATTTGGAAAAGAAACAAAGCAAAAGAGAACCATTAGGTAAAAATGGTTTCTAAATCCGGTCTGTTGGACCTATAAATAAAAACAGGTCATAAAGGTTACCTATCATTCCAACGAGTCTCCAAGGGCAAGAGTTTGGAATGAACATACATGCATACATACATACATACATACATACATACATACATACATACATGCATGCATGCATGCATACATACATAGGTACGTGCGTGCGTGCGTACATACATAGGTACGTACGTACGTAGGTACGTGTGTGCTTACATACATACATATATACGTGCGTGCGTGCGTACATACACGCACATGCATACGTACGTATATACATACATACATAGAATGCACCTCATGTCAACTGAAATGGCCTCTATTTAGGAAGCAGTCAATATTTACGCTGGTAATACAATCACAGTGCATGCTAGATCCCTATTACTTAAAATTCCATAGACTATCAACCAGCATCATTATTCTACCTGTAATTTAGCACAACACATTTTACCCGAAATTTCTGAGTGAGCAAAACAGCAATACATCACACCTAGTTCATTTCCTTCCTTACCTCCAGGATGAATATTGGCACTCCTTTATGTCACTGTCAACGGTTTTAGATCACTTCAAAATTTAGTCCTTCAAAATTTGTTATTAATCTATTATGGAGCATATCAGAATTCCCATACTATAAACACAGCGATGATTAAAAGTGAATCAATTGTAAAGAAATAAAAGCTTATTGTATCAGGAACACTCTAGTGAGAATTTCTTTAAACAAAGATATTTTCTTTCGTCATTGAATGACGTTTTGTCAAGGGAAAAAGTATTTATCTAATCCATCTTTAATTCTGTTGTAATGTTTGAAAATTTTAAGTACAACTTTAGTCACAAAAAAACCCAATGGTCTACATGTATGCCAAATTCCAAATGTTTGTTAGTCTCAGATGTGAGAAAGAAATTGTGACCTGTCTAATGAGACCCCCCCCCCACAACTGACCCCATTTGCGAAAAAAACCCCAAACAAACAGGTGTGTAGGTCTGTGTGCGTGTGTGTGTGTGTGTGTGTGTGTGTGTGTGTGTGTGTGTGTGTGTGTGTGTGTGTTTCTCTAGGAGAAAGATTATGTACAGTAGGCCACATTTACACGTGTACAAAGTCATTTGCTTATAAAAGCATATTTCTGCCAGTCACATGGTTGACCATTATCAACAGATTTGGCATTGCTTTTGGTATGCACATCAAATTCCTTGGACAAAATTGCAGGAATTCTGACAAGTAGGATAAAAACTTCAAATTACAGCCTCGGATTGAACTCAGAATAGTCTCCATTATAAGATAGCTTGATTTCAGCTGATAAGTTTGTAGTTTTATTAAAAGTGATGTGTTTTTTTCATGTTAATAGGTAAGTGCTTTCTTTTCAAGTGACATTGGAAGGAAAGGGTTGTTGTCCAGTTTTTATGAGCAAATAACATGTATCACTTTTCCAAATAACATGTATCACTTTTCCAGAGACAATAACTAACAATTTTAGGATCAATTTTAGATCACGTGTTAAATTTTTTCAAGTTTTTTCAAGGATAGGTGGATTAAATCATAAGTGAGCAGGTGAGACATCACATTTCATAAGATAAGATTTATTTAAGATCGGCATGATTTTAAACAACAATTCAGCATAAGCGCTAAATACTTTTCACCAGAACCCTTATACTGAAATTTGAAATTTGAACTTAAGGCCTTGGGGAGGAAAATGTATATATGAAATAGTAGTGGTGCTTTGACATGAAATTACCATAGAAAAACAAATGTGAATGTAGTCATTCTGCATATTAAAGCCACTACCAACACAACAGCACAGCTAAGTCAGTGGTCACAACAAAATATAATTTTTCTGGCAGCAAATTAAAAATCATACAAAGTCACCTTTTGATGGATAGTCATAAAACATCAGACATCAAAATCATTAATCAGTATTTAGTTTCATTGCTTTTGTTTGCACAGTTGTAACTCATTGGATTGCATTTCAAGTCCATGTAGCAGATCATGGTCAGTGCAGTTTGGTTCTACTGATTAGTTCTAGCAAAACAGCATAGACCTAGATGTACTGTCACATAATACATGGGTAGATCATGGTCAGTGTTTGTTCTGCTTGCATAGACTCAGATTTGCTGTTCTGGTAGATACTGATTAGACATAGCAAATGCATAGAATTAGATCTGTCATCACATTATAGATGGTAGATTTGGGTCTGTGCTGTTGGTGAATTGTTTGTAAATATATACAGTAGCTGAATGTTCCAGGTGGCTTATTTGATATTTGGATTATTCTTCAGGTTGGTTGGATGACATAGGGCTTCCTCAGTACAAAGATACATTCTATGACGCCAGGGTGGATGGCCGTATGCTTCATGTTCTGACAGTGGTAAGTACAAAGGAAAGCACAACTTGAGCAAAACTGGAATATTGAATAATATTGAACAAAGTGCTGCATCAAATACAAAGACTGAGTTATATTAGGAAACAATAAATCCTAAAGTTTTATGTGTAACATTTAGCTGTTATGCCACACAATATGAATCAATTGTTATGGCTGTGATAGGTTATGTATCACAATGATTGAAAACTTAAATACATCAGTAAAACAAACTTGTCCTTTTGAATGTTTTTAGAGTTGGTAACTAGTGTGACAGTATTTAGGAATTAACAGAAAAAAAATATAATAAAAATTTGTATCCCATCACCAATGAAGTTAAGAAGGAAAAATACTTACCTTTTAAGTATGCATGTTCTTATGTGTGTACATACGTTTTTCTGTGTTGGTATATTGTTAAAACTAGCACACTTTGTAAGTGGATACAGCAGGCAAGAAGAATTTGTCAGGATTTTTTTCCTAATCCCAGTGGTTTTATTTTAATCTCTCATCTTCACAATAATTGGGGTATTGCAGTAAGCAGTAACTCCTTATATTGAACATGAAAAGTCAGAAGTAATAACTGGCATTGTTGGTTTGTAGATCTGTGTTTAAAGAAAAGTGTTATTTTGTTGCAAATGATTATCCTGAATAAGCCTAACCCTTTTGCATAACATAAGTTAAAGCTTAAGAAGATGTCTTCTACATTTGATCATATTATAAATGCAGTAATAGTGTAAAGAAGATACAAGTGTGTCTTTATTTGAAGAGAACAATGGAGCCAATGACCTAGGCTTTATATTTCCCACAGGATGATCTGCTAGCCTTAAAAGTGACCAATGAGTTGCATCACTTCAGCATCAAGCGAGGTATCCAGATCCTTCGTGTCAATTCCTTCAATCCAATGTGCCTCCGTAGGAGGCCTACCCAAGATGAGGTAGGCACGATCAAAAGAGAGGTATTGCTCTACTTATCCATTATCCTTTCTTGCACAACTCAGTTCTCCCTTGTCATTTTTGCCTATACCTCCCATGAATTATTAAAGTCCTATCAATCAACACCTTTTTGGCTTGGAGGGATTTGTCCCCATCAAGTCTATGGCATGCTGTCTGCTTTCAGTTAATAAGAATAGTTTGTATTTCTGATAATTTACACTTTTTATATTCAGCGGTATTGACCTTTAGGTATAGAAAAGGGGAGTCTGGCTGGATAAATACACATAATTCAGAGTTTAATTGTCAGAGGAAATGATAATACTTAGAGTGTTAGCTTCCCATGATATTGTTTGACAGTTTAATTGTGGAGTCATTTGAATGGAAAATGGTCATAAAAGTTAATTGCTTTAATATTATTTATCAAAATATTTATAATTTTAAAAAAATGTATTCTCAGTAAATAACCAAAGAGACAAAAGACTGAAGCATTTTAAATTCAGATTTCAGTCGAGATATTGGTATTTGCTTACAGTCATAAGACGGTCATGATGATCAAAATTTCACAATTTATGTTCCTCTCTTTGATCTTATTTAATGTACCATTATTTCCTAACCCATTCAAGCCATCTGTATTCTAAGTACTTTGATTCATGCTACTGATTGTACAGATAGTGAAACATGTATCACTTTTCCAGTAGCCAATTTTCCATTTGGAAGTGTATATCATCATCCCAGACTTCTTTTATGTGGAAGTGTGAGTATACTAATCTATTCTTGCCAATCCATTCATCCAATCTGGACACCAGGTTTGAAGCAGGATTTGCCAGCAACAGGGAGATATGAACATTGTTCCACTCCAGAGGTTTTTGGGGGTACTTTTAAAACAGGGGAAGGCAAAGGACAAAGTTATTTGCTTTACAACTCTCACGTTGTGGAGAAAGTTTGAATACACCTGTATGTCTATCTCCCACTTGGGTTGACAGTTATTTTATCACAATTAAGAAAGTTGTGTGTTGTCTGAAGCAGACAAAGGCTGGTGAAACTGTATGCACCTTTGTGCTCAGAAAATGAACATGAAAAAGCATACTTTTGGCTGTTCTTAAAATATTGAAATGAATTCTCCCAGTGGTGTCTTTTCTGTTTTCTGAGCATACTTATGAATTGTTTATATATATATATATATATATATATATATATATATATATATATATATATATATATATATATATATATATATATATAAACTTCAAATTACTTGGCTTTTTTAATAGTTCTACTGGTAATAGACCAGGATTACCAGCTTGTATAATCCAGGGGATACTGTCTTTAAAAATGCAGATATGAACAACTTTGGAGTGAAATCATAGCAATTCTCTTTATGTTAAACAAATCTTTGCATAACTTTCTGCACCTTCACACCTGTCCATCAAATTCTTTCAGACTATAATTGAATTAAAACATTTCCAGTGAAAGCTAAGGAATATACCTTTTGAGCCCAGCACAAATATGTGGGAGCCCTAATGTAAGCACTCTTTCCATTTTTCATTCTGTCAGTGTGTAAATGAGCTGACATGTTTTACCTCTATCTTTGACTGTAGATACCTTTTTGAGAATTTTAACTTTTTTACCTTTTAAGTTTTATCATTTAGTACTCATTGTTTCTGGTCTTTCTTTGAGACTTAATTTTTCTAGAACAACTGGCTTTTTCTTCCTACAGCTACAACTGCTACTGTCATTTATTTGTCAGTCTCGTGTTCAATTACTGTAGCCACCAACGTTTTGTAACCATTATCGTTATACACATTTGGATGCAGTTTTGGTATGTGTATTTCCTTTGACATGTCCATGTGCCTTTTAAAAGGATTAATCTTTTCAGGTCCAGTTTTGTTGGAGTTTTTTAAATTAGTTTGACATCTTCCATACGGCAGATCCTTGTAACCAGCAAAGCTGAGAAACGCATTCAAAATATTCTAAAGCAGTTTAGTATGATCTCAATGACCTAAATGTGCCTTTTATAACTCCCATTTTTATTATATGCCCAACATAAAGCAGAGCATATTATGCTGTGATATTTTCCATGGAGCCAGCGATCATTCTGTTGCCAGTTTTGTTTCTGCACAATAATTTGAGTTTACCCCCATCAACAGTTTTGCATATAGAGTTAAGAAGAAGCTCTGTCTATTTTAGGTTAAAGGTCAAGTCTGCTGTGATTAAGGAAGAAAAGAAAAATGGATTCTACACAATAACTCAAGTATTCTACCATCTTGAGTTTTCAAACATGAGATGTTTTATAGAGCTATGACCCTTAACACTTAAGATCATATTTTCACTTGGAATGATGCATATACCAGTATTGCTCAAGAAACATTGAACATACTCTGATGTAATTTGGTATGAACATTGCTTCTTCAAATTAATCTGCTTTTATCTTGCCAGCTCCATGTTAAGTAGAGTCTGGACCTTTGACAGTTAACTTAATATCTTTAAATGGGATGTTGTTTGTAATGGTCATAGCTCAAGAACTAGTCAACATATTCACATGCAGTGTGGTATGAAGATTCTTATACATAAATGTGCCTTTTATGGGTTTAGTTGCACCTATTCCATTTTAGACAGAGTTATGCTTCTTTGTAATTCATATTCTTGTCTTCACATGGAAACTAGGAATGTTGCCAGCAGTCACCAATTTGACGGAGTTATGGTCCTTATTAATCAGCTACATATCTTTACATGATATTTGCCTTGTAACTGTATGAACCATTCATGTTATAGTGTAATTTGATGTAAATATTTTACACAACTTATGTAACTCATTTTGCTACGGATTGGACAGAGTTATGGCCCTTATCAGTCAACTTCATATCTTTACATGGTACATTTGTAGTCAGGATAGATAAAGAACAATTCAGAATATGTTAATGCAGTTTGATAGTAAATGTGTGTTTCATCAGCTACTTGTTGGACAGAGTTATGGCCATTACCAATCAGCTTCACATTTTTTATCTTTACATGGAATGTTGTTTGTATTGATGAAGCCTTGCAGGAGTTGGATTTCAAGTATTCCACATTATCATTCAAAGACTAATGACCCATGAACTTTGATTTTTCCAACACAAGGCCCTTTAAGACAAATTGTAGGGATTGCAATTCACCCATTGCTCTTATTTGTATTTTACGAGTTTAATTGGATATATTGCATATTTCTTATTGTTTGGTTATTTCTCATAGAAATTTTTGAAATGCAGAGTTTTGTTCCCATTAGCAAGATGCAAACAATGATACATGCTTTGAAAGATCAGAATTATAATGTGTTTTATTTTTTGTAGGGTGCTCTCATAAATGTGCCTGGGGAAGTAGCCTTATGGACAAATCACCGTGTGATGGAATGGTTACGGACAATCGACTTATCAGAGTATGCTCCTAATCTCCGGGGCAGCGGGGTACATGGGGCCCTGCTGGTAAGTATGCTTCAAGGGCAGAAATATAGGGTAACTTGTGCACAGATGGTCACAGTTTTTCGTTGGTCAATATGAATTATTGCTCTACAATAATGAAAACTCTTGCAAGAAATTCATCAACTCAAGACTTTAAATGAAGGCTGCAGGTTAAACATTTGTCACTTTGAATACACTTTAATTTATGGGTTTGCAATTATACTTTATGTAGATCTAAATAGTACCAAATTATTGGTGTTTAAAGTAACTTAAACTATTTTCTTTATTAGAAGAAAGACTTGTATCTAAGAAAAGAAAAATTGCCTGACTTTCATTGTTGTTACCCACACTACTTGCAGCAGGGGCATCTTGATTTGATTTTGTCCATTCAATCTTCTGCTCACCTTTCCATCCACTCTGAGAAGATTGTTAACAAAATTGCACAAAAACAACTAAATGTAGATCAAATGAAATCTGGTAGGTGTATATGTATCCATATGTACCATATACACTTGCAAGTCAAACCTAACAAAGAAATGCACAGACCAAGATCTGCCTTTAAAAAATGCACTGGTTGATATGGGTCTTTGCTGTTTGTTAGGATCAGTTAGTAGTTCAAAGAACATATACCCAGATCAGAGTTGTTTGCAACATAACTTATAAGCAAGTATATATGGTAGATGATCTGATGGTGTGGGGGCATTACATTAGTAATTTGAACTGGAAGATTTTGTTGGATGACCAGTTGTTCATCATCTGTCATTACCAGCTCTGCTGGTTATAGACAAGAAGATAATATGAGAGCTGGGATGGTTTGTTGTCCATCATCCATCATCACCTCTTCTTGTCATAGACGAGAAGAACTTATAGGATGACCTGTTGTCCATCATCCATCAGCATCACCTCAACTTGTCATAGACTAGAAGAACTTACAGGATGACCTGATGTCCATCATCCATCAGCATCACCTCTACTTGTCATAGACTAGAAGAACTTATAGGATGGCCATTTTGTCCATCATGTCATCATGAACTCTACTTGTCATAGACCAGAAGATTTAATTGGATGGGATGTTGTCCATCATCCATAATTATGAGTTCTACTGAAGAACTTGTGGAATGCTGTTGTATGTCATTCTTCCATCTGTCTGTTGGCACAAGTTATTGCTTGTCCTTCAAAGATACCAGTACTTGGATGATTGCTATGAAACTTTATACATACAGTCATTGCATGGTCTAGTTGGTCTATAATGAAAATGGTTGTACTCAGACATCCAACACGGCTATGACACTGCACAACTTGCAAATGTCAGTATTCCGCTTAAGTGGATTGTCATATCAACATGTGGTTTTCATTAAAGATAACTTATTGTTATAGCTAGTTGATCCGCAGTGAAAATGGTTTCAAGCCATTATTTTAGCAGGGATTGTGGGGTTGACATTTTTAACACAAAATTGGCTATATCATGCCAAGGAAATGGGAGCCAAGTGCCTTTCCCAAGGACATATCGTCCCAGGCTAGCCTCTTCACTAAAAGTCTTCAAATGGTATATACTGTGTTGTAAATAAAAATGGTGCCAAGCTGACATTCCATTTGTACACCACAGTTGCCAATTTGAAAATCTTTTTATAACCAAGAGATGGTTTCAACACTTGACAGTCAGATGGATGAAACAGTCTGATTTTAAATTCCTGGAAATTCTTATCACCCATAGATCATCAGTCCTTTGGGGAACTCCTGTTTCTTTCCTCATATCCATTATTGGATAGGGGTGGGAGAAGCAGGGATATAATTATATGAGCATATTACTCATCATTGAACTTTCTGGACTTCGAGAAAGTTTGTCAGCATGATTAATCAAAAACCACTTAAGATAGATGAATCTTTAAGATGGATGAAATTTGGTAAGTGTGTTTGTTTTCTTCTGCAATGACTTTATTAGATTTTGAGGCTGTTCACTTCAGTTTTTCTTTTTTCCATATTTTTGTAACTTTTTGGACTGTCTGGACTTTTTTAATGCTTAAACCTTGTTAGCAAAAATCACATCAGGTAGACAAATAATATTTTGTTTGCATATGTATATGCAGCTACTGTTTCAGATTAAATTTTAGATTGTTTTGTATCTTTGAATGGTCCTTTGACTTTACAGTTTTACCTTGACAATATTTACAACTTGAAGGTGATAAATCAAGCTATGCGACATACAGCAATATCATTTACAGACATTAAAGTGAAGTCTGCTTTCCTTTCTATAGGTGCTAGAGCCACGATTCAATGCTGAATTATTTGCCCAGTTATTGTCCATACCAGGCAACAAGACACTTTTGAGACGGCATCTCAGCACCCACTTTGTAGCATTAATAGGCAACGATGTTCAGATAAAGAAGCGAGAGTTTGAATCAATGCCAGGATATGTTCCTCTGATTCCCAATGCCAAAATTAAGGTAAAGTCACTTATTGTCTATTGTCATAAGTATGCAAGTATAGTCAAATATTGATCTTACTTTTCTGGCAAAAACAAAATAATCACTTTAAAGTTTTGTGTTCAACTTTATATTTAAAAGTAAAATACAGAGGTGAATAGATCATAACAAGGAGTGAGATGTTAGGTTTGTAAATACCCATTTTGAATATCCTGTAATTGTGTCAGATATAGAGGTCAATACATCGTAACAAGGAGTGAGACACTTGGTTTGTAAATACCTGTTTTGCATTTGCTGTAGTCCAGTAAACTTCACCTGGTCCTAAGGTATTGCCTTTCACAGTTACAATTTTCATCTTTTCAAGAACTATTTGAGCAGTTTCAACCAATATTGCCACAGAGCATTGTGCATAAAGATCTTACAAATTTGTTTAAAAATGGATGATCTGATATCAAATATAGCTACCATTACTAAAAATAGACAAACCTTTAAACAACTTCTTCACCAGCACTACTGAACAAAATCTGATCATGGAAAGCATTGTGTTATGAAGAACTTGAAAATGATGGCATCAAATATAACCACTGTTACTAAAAATAGAAAGCCTTTAAATGGCTGCTGTTTCAAAATTTTTGAGCAAGTTAGCTAAATTTGGCAGAAAACATCCTAGTATGAAGATTTTTCAGATTTCTAGAAATGGTGTTGATCCACCATCAAATATGGCCACTGTTACAAAAAACTTAAAAAATGTTTTAAATGACTGCTGAACAGATTTTGGCCAGATTTGGCAGAAAGTGGCCTGCCATAAGGCCTGTAAAGTTCTTTTTACAAATTATGCCAATCTATCAAATGAGCCATAAGGCCTTTAAACTTTTTTTTATTTTTTTACAAATTATGCCCTTCAAATATCAAATGAGCCATAAGGCATTTAAAGATTTTAGGTTTTGTTTACAGATTATGCCATTCTACTATCAAATGAGCCATAGGGCCTTTAAAGTTTCGATTTTAATATAAATTATGCCAATCTACTATCAAATGAGCCATTCCAAGCATATGGGTAGTGGGGGGGGGGGAAATTTTTTCTTCAGATGCAAGGCTCAATAATTAACTCTTCTGCTCGTATTAATGAGTGGTGGCTGTACACTTTTCGAAGATGCTTGTCCAGATGGACCAATAGGACTTTAAACAGATTTGGGATCTTGTAAAATTGACATAGTTAATAAAAATTCCAAATCACTTGCCCTGTAAAAAAGTAACCAACTGAAAATTTTTCAAGCCCTATGATAATTGTGATATATAATACAGTAGTTGTTGAATTTAAGATTTGTAAAGTCACATTCATATATTTAATACTTTTAATTATTTTTTTAAAATAATATTGGTTTAGAATTAAAATAATGACATATTTATTGAGATTCTTGCATCACAGCCTGATATGACATACTTTGTGTGGCTCATTTATGGGTACCATTACTAAAAATAGAAATGCCTTAAAAATATTTTGCCTCAAAATCAATTGCACAGAATTTAACCAGATTTGATGGAAAGCATCCTGTCATAAAGTTCATTTAGTTTTTGTACAGATAGTGCTGTTCTGTCCATTAAATATGGTCTTCATTGCAAAAATTGAAAAATCTTGAAATTACTTCTGAAAATGCACTAAACAGAATTTGATCAAAATTAGATGAAAAGAATTCTTGCATGATGGTTTTAAATGCATTAAAAAATAGCACCGTTACAAAAAGAAATTAAATGACTTCATCTCAAAAACCAGTCTACATAATTTGACAAAATTTCGCAGGAAGTATCTTGCATAAGGTGTTCAAAGTATGCACACTTGATGCTTATCTGTCCTCCAATATGACTGCCATTACTAAAAATAAATACTAAAATAACGAAATGTGAAAAAGCATCAAGCTAACCATGATTGCTTGGCCACATCCCCTTGCATTCAGCTTGTAGGTACATGTGAGCCAGGTGAGTGATCTAAGGCCCTGGTAAACATTTTGTTCATATTTTTATGTCTACTGTACTGTTTTGTGACTTTGTCCTCAGAAATATTGGAAAATACTTAAATACATTAGATGTAATTATATTAACTACCTGCCATTATAATAATCATATAAAAAAAATGAAAATTAGTTGTTAAAGCAGTATTTGGAACTACTCGTAAAATTTATACTAGACATATCTATGGACAACATTGTGTATAATAAAATAACTTTTATTGCCATACAAAAAAAACATTATTTATAATACATATATAAGGATCAATAGAGATTTCACTGTATGCAGATGTTAACTGGAACATGAGGGAAGAATTAGTCTCGTTCAACCAGACTCTGATGTGGTTCAGTGACACCTCCATTAAATCTCAGATGAGGTTTTGGTAAAAATGCTTTGGAGATTTCTGTTATCGGCTGTGTCAAACTTTGTTTAAGCAAAACTTCAAAATTATTTCTCCCTTTATCAGAATTTAGCTAGACACTTTTTCTGTAAGGATTCAAAATTCTGTTGTAATCTCCAAAGGATATCATTAAACATCATTTTGTACGCAGATTCTGTATCACAAGGGTTGTATAAATCGGCCATTGAAAATGTCCATATTTGTGCAAAACATGACATCATCTTGTCATCATAATGACGTGTTACATCATCTCATCAGCAAGTCAAGTCACTTGTCCAAATTTTGTGGAAACCTTATTCTTGTGTTACAAGGAAAACTACCAGACCCTCATTTGCGAAGTTCTCAATGAGACAACTTCAGAGGTTGGGTTGAGTGGGATTTGGGAAGAGTTTTAGCAAGATGATTCAGATTCTTTTCAGATTGCTTTGGAAAATGATTGCACATTTGAATGGTATGTTATTCTTGCATGATTGCACATCAGAAATTATGAATTATGTGCAGGTCACCAACAAAACAAAACTTTATTGTAACAGGAAAAGCAGTACTCAATTACCATGTGTGATTGCAGTGTTTGAGTACAGCTGATGTCACAAAATCACTTGCATGAGAATAATTGCAGTTGCATCAGTTGATAAATGTAGGGAAGATTTCCATTGGTCAGAACATAACCATGTGATCAGACCCAGTTGTGTTTATTTCTGTATAAACTGTAAGGAGAACTACTTTACACTTTTATAAATAGTGCCACGTGAAAAGTAATTAATGTAAACACTGAATCGAAGGCATACACACCACATGCCTTTTAAAACAAAGCAAAAACAGTGGGTTGATATTTTATTTAGAAAATTTAATAAATTGATTTGACAGAATCAAATAACAAATCTTTATAATTTTTCTGAAGATAAATAATTCTTTCATTGATTAAGTTTAAAAATAAAAGCTGGGAAACTCAAAATCTGCCAATAACATTGGGGCTATATTGTACCGCACTTTCACTGTGGCTCATTACAGATGAATTTAAAACTTTAGGTAAATGGAAATAGGGATTGGGAGGAGTGGGGTTCAAAGACTAACATTATAACAATTGGATTCACAGTCCTACAATGTAAAATGCAGACCTTGATAGTTACAGTATGGAGAGTGGGGGTGGGGTAAAAATCCTGCTACTCCCCATCGTAACATTCATGGTCAGTGTCTTGCACTGTTTGACTATTGGATCCCCTCACTATAACTGTTTACCAATAGCCTTAATTTCATTTGTATGTAGCCCCTGTAGGTAGCCTAAACTGTTAATGAACACAGAAAATAGATTTAAAGAAGCGAAAATTGGTTACTCACGTGTCTGGCAATATATGATTCGGCCACGTGACAATGAACTCATAAGAGCATCAAATCCAAGTCATTCATATGTGAAACAAAACAACACATCCTTGGCTCTGAATATTAAACTTCTCAGATCACATTTGACAATTTAGATAAAAGATTAAGACCATGCTGTGGAATGTTTAAAACCTTAGATCGCCTACCATTGGTAAAATTATTTTGTTTGATGTTGACATAGCTATTACATTGCAGATGGAGAATTCCCGGCTCTGTAAATAGCTACGTAGCAGACACCCTCAACAAGACTTCATACGCTTAAACAAGACTCTAAAATTGATAGAAATTATCTTAAAAAAAAAAATAACAATAAAAAATAAATAAAATTATAAAGAAATTGCAATTATAAGAGTTTAACATTGTTTTTTTCTGAGTTTGTCATGGTATGAACTGTCAGTTGCCAACTCACACAGCTTACATAATGCCCTTAAGGCATTATTTACTGTGCGAGTCAGCAGCTGACAGTTTATACCATGATAAAGTCAGAAAAAACTTCAGACTCTTAATTAATTGGAACTATTTTTGTGAATCGGCTGGAATTTAATGATCAGTGATTGGTCCATTTCTGATCAACCATACATTTTAGTTAATTGGAGATATTTTCTATATTTTTTTCTTCTTGGAAAATGTGATTTTGAGTAATGTATATATTTGCTAATTACTCATGGATTGATTTTTAGTCATTAGAAAATAAGAAATTAAACATCACACTCAATGCTGATGAAAGTGTCCATCAGTGTTGTTTCCTGTGGATGTTTACTGAATCATGATTCAGTTTTACACAGAATCACATCTCTTGGTTGGCCTCATCTGAAAATGTCCAAGTACTTTAAAAAGTGGTTTTGATGGATGTATATATAACGATAGCCCAAGGAATATTAATTGACAGTGAAAGAAATTGAATAATTACCATTTAAATTAGTGTGTAATCAAATTCTAAAAAATTACACTTATAGCTGAAAAAGTACCACATACATATATGACCTGTTTGACTTGAACTTTGTATTGTTTCAAATTTTTTCATGCAAGTCTGAATAACCCATATTCAGATCTTCTCTGTTTGCTGTAAACAATATCTGTGTTTGATGCGGTTCAAGTTTGATTTGATTATGTTTTCCTCTTTCATAATCCTTTGTCCTAAGTGATATTTCCTGAATTTTTTGCCAGTGCACATTGGATGGATCTAAAGCCTGACTTTGTGAAAGCAGCTCCCACTTTGTTTTCCCTGTTGAAAACTTCTTTAATTGAGTCACAGATTTAACACATGAATTAGTGCCCTGCTAGAGTCTCATTCAGTTAATTGTTGGTTCTTTTTGTGCAACTGACAACTCCCTGTAATCATGTTGCACACATAACAAAAACCATCACAATTTTGGCCTCCTTTTATTGAAGTGGCATTTTTGGAAGTATAAGCCCACTCTCCACATAAATCTGCATGCATACCCACATACGTATGTACCTACCTGCCTTTGTATACTTAACTTCCTTTGTATGTATAAATGTACCTTCCTATGTACGTACATACCCAGACTTGCTAACTCCAACACGACGGTCTCAGTAAGGCAGTTGATATTTTTCCATAAGCTTGACCAGTTTTCAGTAACGTCTAACAAGCTATCATGTACTGCTGTTGTAAAGTTGAAAGTGTGTGTTTAAAAAGTTTCATATTCGAAACTGATGCAGTGCCTGTAAACATAATGTTCAACTAAAAAGTGTGTAAAGTACACGTTGACCTTGTTTACCTCCAGTACAGCTGCATAAACTTCACTTACAAACCCTATGCAGCTCAATGAATTATTGCCATCTTTCAGTTGACATAATCCTTTTAAATTGTTTCAGTTTCATATGACACTGGCAGTCATATTGCTTACCCAAGAGAAATACTCAAATCAACACATGATGTCCAGTAAACAGTTGTGTCTCTTTCTGCTTTTATTCACACAGATCTGATCATTCCTTTTTATTTTTCTGTACTGAGTACTAAAACTTGTTACGATGCAAATTTTCCCTCTCATCTTCAGCATGTATTGTTTGCTTGACACCATTTTTAAAAAAATCTATAATCAGCAGTTTGATCATGCAGACACTTCGAATGAAAAAATATGTCCAGTTTAAAGCATCTGAGATACTACTGTAATGTTAGTCAGGTTCCCTAACTAACTCCACTAAATCTAATACAAAACCTGGATCCAAATCAAACATAGACAAGCCAATTATCTGGGATTTTGCCACAACAATTCATATTTCTATAGTTTTTGCACTATTCTGTAAGTTCATATTTTAAGGTCATTTTTGTAAGGTTTTAGGCAGAATTGAAGGGTTGGCAGTTCTGCTTACCTTCTGATATCTACCTGTTTAGATATATAACAGTATCTGTCAGTCTGTCTACCCCTCTATCAATCCATTTACCTATCTATCAAACTATATACCCTTCTATCAATCGATTTACCTATCTATCAGTTGATTTATCTAGCTGTCTATGAGTCTATCTACCGATCAGTCTACCTACCACTCTATCAATCCATCTACCTATCAGTCTATTTACCCCTCTATCAATCCATCTATCTATCAGTCTATCTACCTATCTGTCAATCTATCTACCTATCTGTCAGTCTATCTACCACTCTATCCATCAGTCTACCTATCTATCAGTCTGTCTACCTCTATCAGTCTAACTACCTTGTCTATCTACCTATCTATCAATCTATCTACCTATCTATCTATCTACCTGCCTACCAGTATTTATGAAATGTATTCAGCTAGTTAGCCAGTTTTTTATGTCCAAATGCAAATTTTGCTCTCCAGTTGCCTCTTATATACATATCTGATTTGGATGGCCAAAGAGAAATTAGCTTTTCTTGACCTAAATAGGGTGTATTGACTTGCAGTTTGATCATCGTATAGACAAGTATGGTACTTGATGATCATTAAGTTACTTCAGTCTGATAAAGTTGAACAGTTTACTTGCACATTTATCATTAGCCATTTAGTTGGTACTTGATTCTATTACACTGAAGGCTGCAATAACAAGAACCTGTTCTTCATTATCTACTTTTCTTGGAAGATTTCATCCCAAGTGATCAAACCACAGCCCCCGCCCCAAAGAAAACCGTGATAGTTTATTTTTAATTATGTCAAGTCATACTCGATAGCTTAGTTGTTATGACCAGTCCTTGCTTATTTTGAATAATCGTCACACATCTAGCTGGAATTGAGCATGTCATGCATGAATACACCTGTCTGACTTACTAATAGAAAGCATACCTGCATTCATGACAGTAGGCATACATTCTTGCAGTGCATATGTGCCAATCACACATCTGCATAAGCCAGCTGACATCTGCATACATAAGCTGAACCCTGAAAATAATTCCAGTAGGAGATAAGTTGACATATTAGGCTTAAAATGAAACTTTGAAATGTTCAAGTTTTAGAATTTTTCAGTGTTCAGTAGCCTTTAAGTATGTGCTTTTTTTAAACAACTTGGAGATTGAGGGGTGGGTGGTTGGTAATGCTAAATAATATATTCTTTCCTAATTTACCATATAAATTGTGTTTTATTTCTTTTTTTCTCCTTGTAGAAAAAGGTATGTGAATGGTAAACAAGTTTGATGTAACTTTATATCCATTACTATTACATTATACATGTATGAAGATTAAGTAATCCAATAATTATACATGTATGGAAGGTTCTTGTGGGCATTGTATAAACCTTATCACGCCTGTCTCTTTTAGTGTATGCATCACCCAAACTTTCATATACATATTACATTATATCCAATATATTGATATAATCCTTAATTCTAATATACGTTTATAAACATGGCATTAGAGGCCCTCCAATTATTGTATCATTTTTAACTCATTAGAATAATGATGTATTTCACAACACACATCTAAACCAGCTTCTAATGAACTCAGCATTTGAACTATTCATACTAACGATGAGATAAAATTTATTCCAAGAAATAATACAGTGTTCTTAGAAGCTTCAGATTATTCTGATGCCATTTTGAAATTCTAGTGTACAAAATTTAACAGGCTTCCAATGTGTTCAGTTATTCAGCTCACTTTATTATTAATCTGAATCAGATTTGGTGTCGAGGAGAAGTTGATTATCATGAATAGTTACTTATATTTTGGGACCAGCTGCATACAACATATACCCTGATCTGACATTGCATAATGCACCAGCAGTTCAGTTGTTTGTTGTACTGATCACTTCTGACAAAACTGCATAGACCCATAGAGCCAGATCTGCTGGTGCATAATGCAGTGTCAAATCGGGGGTTTTTAGTTTGCAGTTGAATCTGACTTTAGACAAGCGTATATGGTACATTGACAGTTTGGTAAGAAAAAATTTAGTAACAATGAATTTATGAATGAAAGTATTTTATGGATAAAATTTGTCCCATATCTACAAATATTTGCTGTGCACAATAAATACTTGATTAGGAATTTACGTACAACATGAATTATATCAGAAGCTCCATTTTTGTGCCAAGATAATTATTTCACTCTCAGGAATATCGGGCATTTCAAAGTGTTCCTTGGATTTGCTTTTACTGATCACATTTATAGTTTTCTAGAATAACATGTCACTTTCTTTTTAAACATATCTTCTTAACATTTTGCTCAATATGTTTTTTTATTTGTATCCTTTTTTTTGATTGATAACCACCTTTTTTCATCAATTAAAAGTGGCATAGAAATTATTATGCAGTTTTGTCTTAACATCATTTTCCAGTATGAAACTATAAACAGCTATATGAGAAACTTTGTCTTTAAATATTACGAGAACAACTTGAAATTATTGAAATACAAGATTTTATAAACAAATTATATATTTATCTACATATATTCATGTGTTTATTCAACCTTAATAATCTAGTTATTGATACAATGCTTCCATATATTACTGTTATTATTATTATTATTATTATTATTCCCTAGTGTTTTGCATACATGCATGGTCATGTTTTTTATCCCATACATCCCATTTTCACATTGTACTTAGAACTGCAAGAATTGGATCATTCCCTTTTATGATTTGTATTTAGAGATTTTTTTTTACCTGGTCTGTTACCCACTGTATATTCATATTGTTTGGAACATTGCCCATTAAAGGAGATCATTTTGCCACACTATATAGGTACAACTTTCCCTCATTATAACACAGTATTTGGGCTCCATAACCATAGGCTACATTGATGTACTTAACATCATTATAGGGAGAAGCACACTATGTACTGAATTGTGATTTTTTAAGGACATCATTATACACCAACAAAAGAATCAAAGTTTGCTCAATAATGGTATTTTGAAAGAGAAATAACATAGTTTCACTTTTTTTTTCAACTCTTGTTGTTATACAGTAATATAATTTTGGTTATGGGTGCCATAGTGGTATTGTACTATAGTGACTGAGAGTTGTACCCACCTTACTTCAACTGCTATAATTTTAAATAGGCAAATTCATAGTGGTTCCACCTTTGAGTGCATTTATAAATATATAAAAGTAGGTGTTACAAATATTAGGTTTCATTTTTCACATAGTTTGAGGCAAATAAACTTGTCCTACATAATGTTATTGTAAGTATACATAAATGTATCATATGCATTTTTAAACTTGACTTGTTGATAAACAGTGAACAATTTTACTCTGTATATGCCTTTGCTACATCTGTGTTTGGTCATAGTACAAAATTTTGGTACCATATTCACTTCTTATAAAAAAAATCAAGTCAAACATCATAAACGCTGATCTGCTGTCTTATAATGCTGTCACCATCAGTATATCAGGGTCAGTTGTTGTTTGTTCTACTGATTACTCCTAAAAAAAATGCATTGATCCAGATCTGCCACAACATTATGCAATGGTAACTCGGGGGTCTGTGCAGCTTGCAGTTGGACTTGGCTTATAAATGAGTATATATGGTGGTATTGTTTGGTTTTTCAGTTAGATTACATTGTTTGATACAAGCTGTTGACCGTTTTCAGTTAGATCAGGCTGTTTGATATACAATCATTGGCCTTTTTCAGTTACATTAGGCTGTTTGACATATACAGCTGTCAATCTTTTTCAGTTAGATCAGGCAGTTTGATATACAATCATTGGCCTTTTTCAGTTAGATTAGGTTGTTTGATATACAACTGTTGTCCTTTTCAGTTAGATTAGGCTGTATGATACATAGCTGTTGACTTTTTTAGGCTGTTTGATATACAACTGTTGGCCTTTTTCAGTTAGATTAGGCTGTATGATACACAACTGTTGACTTTTTTTAGGCTGTTTGATATACAACTGTTGACCTATTTCAGTTAGATTCAGCTGATATACAGATGCCACCCATTTACAGAATTGAAGATTTTATTGATTCATTAACATGTCCCTGTATGAATTCTATATACAATGCAACAGTGTATATTGTATATGTTACTAGATGTCTGTGTATGTTGAACTAGACCACACAACAAAATTGGCAGTTTGATTATAGCTAGGTTTATTTACATCCTAGTTTCATAATTATTGGGCAGAATAAGCTTATTTATGTTTAAAGCCAAATAGAATGCTAGTTTTTACATAACCCAATTCTTTTCTTGTGAATCATTAGATACCCTCTCTCCAACTACATGTCAATCACTACCATTTGGTACAAGTATACCAGACTTGCTCATAAAGTGACAATGTGCAAAAACATTATCTTCTTTTGCCCTGAAACAAAGGGCTCACACACAGGGAGTTATGGTGAAATCTACAAGCATCCACTCTATGAATGGTAAAGAGATATGTATGTAGCTAGCAGTTGTACTTGGGTCTTGCTTTTGTGTATTGGGTTTTTACCAATTTCTGCCCTGTTTGGTTTAAGCCAAATCTATTAAAATAATTGGCATGCTCAGGTCTGTTGAATTCATAATTTCCTTTAATATAATAAGCATGTTCCTTACTTTGTTACTATTATATAATTTTTGGTTACATATTTGTATAATCATTAGTAATTTCCCATTCTCAGAGCATAAATATCTTAAAGAGTTCAAAAGTTTTGGCAATATCACATTGCCTTCACTGATGATGCTCATTAATTATCCAGAGCAAGGAATCAACCTTTTCAGTTGTATTTGTATAGTTTTAAAACATAACAAGAAGTACAAAGAATATATTCTTAATGATTGATTGCATTTTTAATTGTTTTGTTTCTTTCCTATGCTTTTGTCACTAAGCCAATTGTTCGTTCAAAAATGGATGAAAAATGTACCAAGGTCAGTCTTGAATTTATGTTAAGTTTCTTTGCTTCCTTCCTTCTAGTCACCATTACTTTAGTAATTAGTCTTGTGCTTGTTATTAATTAATTTTCATTATTGATGTTTTGTGCTTGTCTAAATTTGTTAATAAAGTCTTAGCAAGATTTAAATTTCTCGTGGAATTACTGGATCCATATTCACCATTTCCTGTTACCAATATTTATTTTCCCATTCTTCAGAATCGAGGGAAATTTGCATTGTTTGGTCACAAGAGAAGTAAGTCGGAGACAGAAGCTGATGGTTTCATATGTCCACTAGATCTGACCACACCTATTAGTCAGGAACAACTACGAAATGGTACCATGCCAAGAAATGAAGCTCAGGATGGGATGGTAAGAATATTATTCGAAGAATCAGTCAGGCTTGTGAAAGCATCTTGATCTGTGTGATAAATGTTCTACAGATATTTCCATAGACTGATTATTTTACAAATTTCAACCAGATTTTTTTCATTCATATATATATATATATATATATATATATATATATATATATATATATATATATATATATTTTATATATATATATATATATATACAGTGTGACCCCGCTATAGCACGGTCTGTTATAACACGAATTCGGATATAACACAGTAGTGGTGTGGCTTCTGAAATTTCATATACATGTATTTTTATCGTACACAAAAAAAAATTCTTTCTTAAAAATACGAATAAAGCAAAAAAAGTTTATTATCATTTTAGGGATGAGATCGCGTATGAATAATACAAGACGATCGTGGCATGGCTACTGACATTTTATATGCATTTTTCTCATACACGAAAAAATAGTGTTTTCTTCTTAAAAGTACGAAAAATAATGTGTAAAAATTTATTCAGTAATCGCGCAGGGCTTCGCCAATGTCGCAAATTGGGATTTTTTTTCCTTTTTGGAGGCAAAATATACCATCTGGCGATTTTTTTTTATTGGCGACATTGTTGGCTGTTTGAACTTGTATATACAACCATTGGTTTGGAGTGGAGAAATTCAGAGGCCCCATGAAAGGTAGCCGTAATGTTGATATGAAATTCACTGAAATTTATCTATTGTTACATAAACAAATTCTTTGTCCATATTGACAAACCATCTTAACAGTGCATTGTTATATCATAATCCACTTAGGTTGACATCTAGCATGAGTACTATATGTTTTGAGATATCCATTATTGTTCAGACTTACATTTCTGGTAGCGGAGATCAACCAGATGAGGCATTATCTCATAATCTTTTGTATTTTCGGCTGCTCGCTAGTAATTAATATATTTACATTGACTGACATTTGTATGTGGATGGTAAGTAAAATTCCTCCTCTTTTCACTCAGAATTAAATCCTTCAGAACATTCACATTTTCTATAGTAATCCCTGTCATCAGACCAGAACACCTGCATCTCTATTGTCAATTAACCCTTTCTTTAAATTTCTGACGCATGCGTGGAAAGCAGCATCACTCCACTACCATAAGTGTCAAAAAAAAACAAATAAAAAAAACAAACATGCTCTCACTTGTCTATTCAATAGGCAGGGAGGAACAGTAACTACAATTGACCATACGACGGCCAATTCATTTTTAAAAAAATGTACCCAGATAAAATAGTAGCTGAAATTTCAAAGAAAACATTAACTTTGAAGCACCGATTGTAATGAAAACGTACTAAGCAAATGGGGAAAAAAGTCAGTCTCAATCATGCAATACCATTTTTTTATGTTGCCGCCACAATAAGAAACGGGCATTTGTTTGGTTCTCCAAAGCTGTCCTTTAGCAGTGACTTCAGTAACACATGCACCCTTCATCAAAGAAAGCCGACTTTGATCTTCAATAAAAACAAAGAACCTTTCTTCAAAGGCAGTCATTGCCGAACTTAAATAAAAACAATGGAATCTGATGGATTGTTTCATTTTCCAACGTGACTGGAACATTTTTTCTGTGCCGTGAAAGTTTCCTTTTTACAGGAAAATGTCTATGCTTACGAACTCTACCGATGGCGCTTAAAACGAAAACTTTACCGACTTTGGACATACTGAAAAGTAAACGTGTTTCATCATTCATTACGTGATTTTGCTATTTTTTTTCCACCACTGAATTCAGACCTATATGACCTGTGACAAAATTATTGAATATTTTAAATCTCTGTGTGTGCATATTTTCAATGGAATTACTTGTATTGTGGATTCAATATATGTGACGTGATTTGCGGATGAGTATACGGTGTTGATACTTTATTCATTGCTATGCATTAGACATGTATATATAAACACATGTATATATAAACAGTATTCAGGTATATGTACCAATGCGTGCTTCTCTGAATAAAGTAAAATATTATAAATGCCTTCTCTGTTTTCACTACAAGTGTATTTCTCATTTAATATGCATCGATTTAAGATGATAACTGTGCCAATGGAGCATGTATTTTTGCACCTGCATTTATTACCTACTACCCCCCCCCGCACATTTTTTCGGGTACATGCATCATTTTCTTCTGCGAACTGACCTGGTTGCTTATAACACGGTCGGGTTCTGTGGCTCCCAACTACCGTGTTATAGCGGGATCACACTGTTTGTGTATATATATATATATATATATATATATATATATATATATATATATAGACACACACACACACACACACACACACACAGTGCTTTTCTTCCTTTCACACGATTTTCCATATATATATATGTTTCAGCAGACATTTTCTCTTAACCAGTTCTTATAAAACTTTTAAACTTTGGACCAAAAAAATACTGAATTTGACTGATATTGGTGATTGCTAGTAAGTATTCCAGAAGTTGAAATGGTATTCTTTTTGGATTTTTTCCTCTGGTGTTTGAGTAAAACAAAAATTAACTCCAATCTTATTTTTTCATTGAAACAAAATGTAAAAATAATCCTTTTGAAGTTTGAAAGGAAAGTAAATAACATTTATACTCACTGCAAGTCCAGCTGCAAAGTGTAGCCATCCAGATCTTCTGTCACAATTTTCTGGTAGAGTTGAGTGCATGCAGTTTGTTAGGAGTAACACTGTGTAACACAATTTTTGTTCCTGGGAAGTAAGTGTTATTTCATAATTGCTTATGCTATTATTCCCCACAAACTTTGCTTTTGTGACCAGGGCAGTGATACTTTGAAATTTACCTATTTCCAATGAGAAAACGGGCAAATTTGTGTCTTTTAGTTCACATAAAGTCAGACAAAACAACATATGAATTAAAAGTAACATGTATTTATACTAAAGTAATGCAAAAATGACCACAAAAGATTTAGAAGTGAGTAGTTTTTTGAGATTTACAGTTATACTGTAAATCACTTTCATGGCTCAGCCCCCAAATGTAGTCTCCCATCTTGTTCTTGTTATACAGTCCTTGGTAGCGACATTCAGAGTCCAGTATATCTTGGTGGAAGTGCTCGCCTTGCTCCGCCGAGTACACTCCCATGTTTTCTTGAATTTATCAAGATGAGCATCAAGGATATGGACTTTGAGGGACATCCTGCAGCCCATTGTGCCATAGTTCTTCACCATATTCCTAACCAGCTCCACATAGTTTTCGGCCTTGTGATTGCCGAGAAGCCCCAAACCACTGTGGCAAAGCTGCCCCAAGCTGCTTTCTCCTTACTAGTGAGCTTCTTGGGGAATTCATTGCACTCCAGGATCATCTTCATCTGTGGTCCGACGAAGACACCAGCTTTGACCTTTGCCTCAGACAGCTTAGGGAAGAAGTCCTGAAGGTGCTTGATGGCTGCTGATTCCTTATCTAGAACTCTGACAGATTGTTTCATAAGGCCCAGTTTGATTTGCAGTGGTGGCGTCAGCACCTTCCGGGGGTCCACCAGTGGCTCCCACTTGATGTTGTTCCTCCCCACAGAGAACTCGGTCTGCTGTGGCCACTCCCACCTGTGGTAGTGCACCTTGGTGTCCCTGCTGTCCCAAAGGCAAATATAGCAGGGAAACTTGGTAAAACCGCCTTGGAGACCCTTCAGGAATGCCACCATTTTTAATTCTCTGATGACCCCAACATCTGTACTTATCATACTTCAAAGCGTCCAGCAAGGTCTTGATGCTGTTGTAATCCTCTTTGAGGTGCACCGAGTGAGCCAGGGGAAGAGACGGGTACTTGTTCCCATTATGGAGCAGCATGGTTTTGAGGCTCCTGGATGAGCTGTTAATGAAGAGGTGCCACTCATTCTGGTTACAGGCAATTTCGATTGCCTTGAACAGACTGGCCACAATGCAGAAGCAGAGCCCATCTTGACGGGTGAAGAAGCTGGAAAAAGCTTGGTGATGCTTCCTCAGATCTGCGACTTGTACACTTTCATCCAACAAGTTCCACTACTTGAGCCAAGACGTCAAAAGCTCGGCATTGGACTTGGTGAGACCAAGATCTCTGTTTAGGTTGTTGTGGTCTTTTTGGTTGGGGTAGTGTGGGTTTCTCTCCTCAGCTCCACTTCAGAAATTGTCATCTGGATCTACAACGTCTTCCTCGCTCTCTGACTTGCTGCTCTCTTCTAAAGACAGCTGCTCTCTCTCCAGAGGAGTGGGTATGGGGAGCTCAGGGCAGTGTGGCACCGGGGCGATGGATGAAGGAAGGTCCAGATACATGATAGCAGGTGCATTCTTGCCAGTCCGACATTTGGATGGGTCCACCATGCCAAAGTAGCAGTTGCTTGAGTGGTCAGTGGGTTCCCACCAAATTATTGGGATAGCAAACTTCATGGCTCTCTTTTCACAACATTTTTCATATATGATATATTTTTTCAATAACATTGAAGATTGTAAAACATTTTAAATTAAAAACTTTTTACAATTTTTGAAATTTTAACAAATTTTATAGCATAAAATTCTGAGCAGCAATTGTCCATCTTACCTTCCAGAGTTTTTTTTACAGTGCTCACAGGTGAAATGAGGTGCCCAGAATTTGTCTTGATCCCTGACATGCATACCAAAATATGCCTTGTAGACCTCACACATCTTAACAGATGCTTCCACGGAGTACTTTTTCGCTCTTGTCTTGATAGTTTGGCCACAGACATAGCAAAATGCATCTGCTGGATGCTTGCAGCCTCTTGATGCCAACTCAGAAAAATGCAGATATGTATCCACTTAGGCAGCTGGAACTGGTGGGCTTAAGGCTGCTGTATTTATATTACTATTTATATTACTGGAAAGTTCTAGAAAGTTCTAGAAGTAACTCCAAGTTTACTCAGCACTGAGTCTATCTGGAATGTTCTGGAAAATAGGTAAATTTCAAAATATCACTGTCCGGGTCACAAAAGCAAAGTTTGTGGGGAATAATGGCCATTTTCTATACTTTTGAGGCATAAGCAACTAGAAAATAACACTTACTACCCAGGAACAAAAAAACAAAAAAATTTGTTACTTGGTTATAATCAGTAGAACAACCAACATAGATTGATCTGCTATCACATAGTGTGGTGTCATATTTAATTGAAATAACTATGCAATCAGTGTAGTAGTGGTCACAAAGTTCTTGCACTTCTTAATTTTGGACGGTTTTGAGATTCAATGGCAGAAAGGCAGGTGTTTATTTATGTGAGCAAATTGCTCACCATTCCTCAACATAATGGGATAATCTGTTGTCTGTCATCCATCTATCTATTAGCACACAATTGTTATTGCTACTTCTCCCAAACTATTTGGAGGATTGGTTTGAAACTTTACCATTTATAATCTAAAATGAAAGACTGCTGCATAAGAGCCAACTTGTCCATCATAGATGTTCATGTACTTTCCTAATTTTCTATTTATTTTAACTGTATATGACCCATTTCCAAGGAAACAGATGAGTTTCTTTAATCTGAATCTTTGTCTTGCATATTCATTATATTGTTAAAATCAAGTTAGTTAGCGGACCAATCTCTACTTGTAAACAAAATGGTGCCAGATATTAAGTGAAACGAGCTTTTACGGTTCGACAAATGGATGAAAATTCTTAGAGCAGATTGGTCTTTTTAAGCTTGAAAACATGCCTGATCAGAAACAAGACATATCAACACCACTTTACAAATTTGTAAAGACAAATATGACAGTGATGCAGTACAGCACTTGGATTGTGCATTTCATCAGGTTCATTGAAGAATTTGTGGACTTCATGATCATTTGGCAAAAGTTAGACATATAGTTGAGTTGAAGTAAGCATTGAGTATATTAGTTTTTCAGTATGTTTTGTGTCTGTATTCTGGTTCTAATCCACATGGATTTTGACCATTATTTTACCAGATTAGTAGTTACAGTAAATGTACATTTTTCATACAGTGTATTGTAATAATGGCATCATAATATATTTGCTATGATGTCACCTTAATGAAGTAGGGATACTAATATTAATACTAGCAATATATAGATTACACTTTATATGCTTACATTACACATATTTGCTACTTATATTAGCAAAAATTACACTTATAACTCGCAGGTTGGCATGTATGCAGAAGACTTTTAATGATGTCCACCGGTTGCTATTAAATGAAAATGATCTAATGCCTGGTATGGCCACCACAGTAGCCATCTTGAAAATCTTGTTATTGCTGCTCCTGAATGGAAAGTCATACCTTGAAAATATTGTTATCTCTACTACTCTCCAAATGGATGGTATGTCAGCATGGGGTTTTCACCAGTAGACTTCTTTTGATACCTTCTTTGTCGTAAATGAAAGTGGTGCCAGTCGTACATCCATGATAGCTGCCATGACAACTGCCTTAAAATCTTGTAACTACTCTCCCTGAATGGTTGATCGCTATGACCTTGACCTGTTTGTTGCTTTTTTATACCAAAATCTCTCAATGAAGTGCCCTCTTTCCTAAATGAAAATGGTGCCAAGTTGATGTCAGTATGTGCACCACAGCAGCAAATTTGAAAATATTGTCATCACTGAAGAATATCAGAGATAGTTTCAGCACTTGAGTGTCAGAAGGAAGAAATGGTCTTATCTTGAACTCCTGGACATTCTTTTTGCACAGTACTGCATTAGTCCTGGATGGACTCCAGTTTTAACTGTAAACTTCATGAATTTGGTTTGAGTAAACCTCACTGGAGATAAAGAAGCATGGAAAATATACATTCGAAGATTTTCTCCATAACTGGCTTTTAAACATTGCATGAGAGAATACTTGTTTCTGTTTTTGGCTAATTATTAACTGCTTGATGGCTTTTTTTAATAGTACTTACAGACAGGACAGTAGATACAAGTAGAAAAACACAAAAAGATGTGCATGCAAAAATTTATCATTTGCTTTTCTATTAGCTCGCCTGGCCATAAGGTCAATTGCCTTTATTGCATAGTCCATTGTGTATCATTTGCCACATGTTTCATGTGTCCATCAAGAATTGTTTGTTTTAAATTTCTGCTCTGAAACCAATGGACCAATTTTGACCAAATTTGGCATGAAAGGTTTGAGATCTATATAAATAATGCTGACCTGCCATCATGTATGGCCACTATTACTAAAAAGAGCAACAACCCCTGTAAATGAATTCTTAAAAACCTCAATTGACTTTCCATACAGTTGAAAGAAAGCATCTTGGTAGGAAGAACTTTATAAGTTTACAAATAATGGTGATTTGCCTTGAAATATAGCAGCTGTTACTACAAAAAACCTGAAGTCACTTTACTTCTTGAACCACCATTCAAGTTTATACAGATGATGCCAGTCTGCCATTAAATTTGGGCTCTATTACAGCTTTGAAACAAATTTTTCTCCAAAACTATTGAATAGAATTTGACCAAACTTGACAGAAAATATCCTGGCAAGATTTCATTTTTTGTACCAATGATGCCAGTCTGTGATCAAATACATCTGCTATTACTAGAAGTAGAAAACCTGTAAACAACTTTTTCCCCAGAACTGTATAATAGAGTTTGCCAATACTTATTACAAAACATCTTCACTAAAGGCCATTCAAGTTTGTACAAAATTATGCCGATCTACCATTAAATATTTCCACTGTTACTAAAAATATAAAATCCTTCCTAAAAGGACTGCTTAAGACAATTTGAAAATATTTGACAGAATACATCCAAGAATTCTTAACCAGAGAAAACATACTGTCATAGATGGCTTTCAACTTTTTACAAAGAATGCTGATCCACCTAGAGTATGGCTGTCATTACTAAAAGTAGAGAAAACTTCAAACAACTTCCAGAAACATGGAACAGAACATGATCAAATTTGACAGCATCGTGGCTTAAAGATTTTTCAGCTTTGTCAAAAAATGCCAACCTCCTATAAAAAAATATATGGCCATCATTACTAAAGTAGAAGGGGCCCTGAGTGGTTTAGTGATCTAAAGCGCTCACCATTACAGATCACTGCCATCTCACTTCTGTCTGTGTGGGTTTGAGTCTCGGGCTCGGCCAGTGTGGGTATGTGAGAAAGCTTGCCGGTAGCTTCTCGTGGGTTGGTGGTTCTTTCTGGGGTTTTCCCATGTTCTTCCTCCACCATTTATCCTGGCCGCCATGTATAGCCTATCTTGTGCTGAAAATGGCATTAAACCCTATAACAACAACAACAACAACAACTAAAGTAGAAAAACCTTTACATGACTTCTTCAAAATTGATGAATAGAATTTGTCCATTCTTGAAATGTCTTGCATGAAGACCTTTCAGATTTATACAAGTGATGCCAATCCACTAGCAGATATGGCCACCATTACTGAAAACACAAAAACCTTTAAACAATGACTTCTCCAAAACTGCATAACAGAATCTAATAAATCTAGATAGAAGGCATCCTGGCATGAAGCTGTACAGAGGATGCTGATCAGCATCGATATGGTCACCATTACTAATAGTAGAAAATCCTGTAAATGATTTCTTCTAAAGAAATGCAAAGCATTCTGACATTGAGAGCTTTCAAATCTGTACAACTAATGCTGATCCACCAATAAATATGGCCACTGTTACTTAAAATAGAAATTCTTGAAATTACTTATCTGAACCTTTGAGTAGAATTTGATGAAACTTGACAAAGACAACCTGGTCAGGTGAACCTGTCAGGAAAACAGATGATGCAAACCAACTGTCAAATATGGCTACCATTATTAAAGATGCAAAAAGGCTGTAAATGAAGAATTAAAACTGCTGCATAGAATTTGACCTTTCTTGATAGAAATCATCCTGGCATTAAAAATCATCATATATGACCATCATTGCTAAAAACAGAATAACATTTAAATAAATTCTTTTCAAAAACTGCACAACCGAATTTGACCAAATTTGACTGCACCCTGGCATAGAGGTCTTTCAGATTTGTACAGATGATGCTACTATAAGTAGAAAAACATTTACACAACCTTATTTCAGACTACTGCTAAATAGATTCCAACCAACTTTGACACAAAGTGTCCTGGCAAAGGGGCCTTCAATATTGGACAAATTATGTTGATATTCCATCAAATATGGATGCAGTTACGAAACCTGAAAAACCTTGGAACAGTTTTTTTTTCATAATATATGCAGTCAACAGCATAGGAAAAACTATCAACAGAAAGCATTGTAAAGACCCAGATTTCTTGGCCAACTGCTCTTGTATTTGACAATTATGCAGATGTCACCTTGGTGTGCAGTCTGAGGACCACATAAACTTCTTGTTTTAAGTTCATCTCTGATTTGCCTTTTGGGGCATATTATTTGTTTTCAACGTTTACAGCTTTGGTCGTGTGAAGTGTAGTAATTGTTTTTTCCATTAGTTTATGTATTAAAAAATGTATTATTGTAGAAGTAGAAAAAGAACGTTTGCAATCTTATTGTTTAGTGATTACTATGATTTGTTTCTTTAATGAATGAAAGCAGAATAATAATTAAATCTGGTTATTCTGTTTCTTTGAAAAATTTTAAAGGTGATTCATTACCATCATATCTCACTTCTGTGTGAAAACTTTGCAAATACTATACACTGTTGAGTATAAGAATCTTATCTTTTGAGGTTTCATTTAAAAAAAATTTAATATCCCTGCTGCTTGCAGCATTTTGATTGGTCATCTCCTTCCATCCCTCCATATGCCCATCCTTATGTCACAAGTCGCTTGTTTGCATTATTGCATAACAATTACTTAACGTTGAAAATGAAATTTGGTTGGCATATTTGTATCCAGGTATAACCATTTCATGGTTATTATCTCCCCTTGAAAACACCAGAGGGCGTCTCGGTGCAACTCAATTTCGGATAGTTCAGTCAATAAGATGGCAGATGTAGATCAAGAAAAAGTGACAGTGGAGGATATAAACAGGTATACTGTGAAACGGCTGAAGAGATTTCTTAAAGAACACGGCCAGAATGTGTCAGGCCGTGCACTTGAGTTGAGAGAACGTGCCCTTGGAGTGCTGCATCTTGAAATCCCATCAGAAACTACTTTAAAGAACGCCGATCGACAGGAACAAGAGACGCGTGAGATAGGAAAATATATAACACCTTTTGGCGAAACGTTACCAAAACCAGACACTCTGGATGGATGGAGTGACGACGTGACCAAGATTCCTGACTTTTCCGAAAGGGAACTGTATAATTGTCTTGTTTTAAATATGATCAGAACATTTGACAGAGCTCCCTGCAGTGCTGTCAGGCAGCTGAAAGCTAAAAAATTTTGTCAGGACAATCATGTACACTCAGTCCGCTATCACAATGTCAGTAATCAGTGTTCACACGCATATGTTCTGGGCTTTCACTTTGATGGTATTGAAAAGTAACATTAATGTCACGAATGTTGGAATGCCTGTGTAGAATTGTACTTCAGAGTTGTTGTCCTTGATATCCTCCACTGCAATATCAGGCTTATTGCACTGTATCCCAACATCCACTGTGATATCAGGCTTATTGCACTGTATCCCAACATCCACTGTTTCTGGTTTTTTGTTGCATGTTACTGGGAAGTCAGTTTGGGTAGAACTATCTTTTACTTGCATGTGCAAGTCTGTTCACATTTATTAACCTTGCTACTTATCCTTGAAGCAGGTCCTGTGTAATCATTCATGTGCACAGAAACATTTAGTGTAGATGATTCTAGAAGAGAAAGTTTTAATGATTCATTTTCTTCATAGCTGTTACAGTCATTTCTGTCTACATCTGCATTTGTATCTGATGAAGTGGTCGGGGGTATAGATAAAGAGATATCATCAACCTGGAATATAAACAGACCATTTGTAAGAAATGATGTGCATATATTTGACTGATTGTGTTAAATAAAAATTAAAACTACATAACCTATTTGTTTCATTGATTCCAATACATATTCTTTTACACATTTAATTTATATTCTACATAGTCCATTGAGTACTTCATAATTGTATTGATATGAATGTTTCTTTAACATCTCCCCCAACCCATACTGAATTATTAAATATATATTTGCTACATAATTTAAGAAATAAGATAACAGTTGTTTTGTAATGGTGTGTCACCTGACAAAAGTTTTATCACATTTGATAGTAAATAGGCACTGACCATTTAATTTTCGAAGAGGGAGGAGGGCTGATATATATTTTGGAGGGCGAGTTTTGCTTTGTGTGAAGGGCAGATTTTTTTTTTTCTGTTGGCTAATATGGGACATGTGTGTACAACAGCGGAACCGATCAGAGCAAACTATTTTGAATTCCTCCAGCAAATGAATATAAGGGCCTGCCTTTTTGTAACATACACGTACCCCACACCACTCTCGAGATTAAATTGTTGGTGCCTATGCCAAATATTAAAAATTTCGCTTGAATGCAGCTGATGTAATTACCGTCCAACTCATGAAAGTTTTTTGAGGAAATATGTTGGGAACTGGTGCTGTCTTTGATGGTCCTGCTAATCCCACAAAATGATCGCTGCACAGCCGTGATGTCGACTTCAGGCAAAAGTCCTTTCTAAAACATCAACTCGTTGGCTCCAAATACGAGAAATTTTACCATCAGCAGGAAACCTATGCAGTGAAATGGTCCTATCATCAACAATCTTTCCGGAGTAATTGGAACAGTCTTTCGCACAGCAGTATATTTTTCCCATGTTGACACTATTTTGTTGCCTTTGTGTTTCGGTAACCAAGCGTAAAAGGTGCGAAATTCTGAACTATCCAGAACTGGAAATTTTTGAGGGGCATGCGCATTGGGGCTAAGGGAGGTAATTTTAAGATCTACGATCAGTAACTCCTTTGCAACCGTGAAACCCCCTATAGATCAATTGATTTGAATTTTAGGTCATTACATATTATTTGTCATTTTTACACATTTCTTTATTACTGTTTCTTTTATTTGGATATTTTGACAAAAATCTTGTTAGCACAATTAAGTGAAAACCACTTTAGGTAATAAATTGGAATTTTTTAGGCAAATTTATATTTGCTTACTATATGTAGCTGACTTTATCAGATTTTCAGGCTAGTTCAGTAGATTTTGTATAATTTATATATATATTTTTTTTACACATTTTATAATTTTTGAACTTTTTACACATGGTAGAGCTTAGGGGATAGTCTGTCGTCCAGCATCAGTCATCCTTCTGTCTGTCCTTTGGCATAAATTTGTTACTGCATATTCTGAATTACATGCAGGATGCTTATGAAAATTTACACGTCTATTCATCCTTTGGTTTAGTTGCCTTTAATGAAAATGCTGCTACTTCAATATTTACATGGCCATCTTTAAAATGTTATTGCTACACCTCCAGAATGAATGATCATACAAGCATGGGGTTTACACTGAAAGACTTATGATGATGTCTGATTGGTCCCAGATGTGAGTGGTGCTGATCTCTAAATGTAAATGGTGCTAATCTGACACTAATATGGGCATAACAGCAGCCATCAAAAAACATATAGAAACATGGTTTTCACCAGAGGATTTCTAGCTCGAAATGACAATGCTGCCAATCTGATGTCTAATATGGCTTCTATAGCAACTGTCTTTAAAATCTTGTTATAGCTACTCATCTTAAGTGGATGGTCATATCAGTAGGGTGTTTTCTCTGAAAGATGTGTTGTCTAGTTGGTCCTAAATGAAAAGGATGCCCACAATGGCCATGACAGTGGCCATCTCGAAAGTTGTACTGATATTCCTCCTGAATGACACCATGAGGTTTTCACCAGGAGACTTCTTGTGATATCTACTTAATCCTAAATAAAAATGGTGCCACTTGCACATCCAATATGGCAGCTACATGGTCATCTTTAAAATCTTGTTATTGCTACAGTATGGATCATTATATAAACATGGGTTTTTTTACTAAATTACTTTTTACAATGTTGGTCATAAATGGAAATGGTGCTTCTCAGACATCCAATATGTATGCCTGCCATAGTACCAATCATGAAACCCTTGTTATCACTATTGCTCCTGACAGTGTGTTTTCATCATTCAGCCATTAAAAGGAAGAATGTATGTGTGTTTGTATGTATGTATGTATGTATGTATGTGTGTATGTATGTGTGTGTGTGTGTGTATATATATATATATATATAGAGAGAGAGAGAGAGAGAGAGAGAGAGAGAGAGAGAGAGAGCAGATTATTATCCTTGCAAAGGACTCTTGGATTGAAACTAATCACACTTGAATCACTAGTCATCTGGAATGCAACCTTGTTTTCAGTGGATTTAATTAAACAGTTTTTACCTCTTTTTTTCTATTTAGCAAGTTATTTGATTCCAGTATAATCACTAAATTTACAATTCAGACCTTTTTGTTTTGTGTATGTCTGACCCATGCTAATAGGGTTAATCATGCACACATGGCTAATTGTGAATAGTTGGTGATATTGCTTGTGCATGGCTAAACAGTCACAATGCTTGTGTTTGGCTAATGAGTCATATTGCTTGTATAAGGCTAAGGGTAAGTAAGGGTTACTCATGTACACATGACAACCTTGTTTGCACAACAGAAACATTTAACAGTCTGATTTTAATAAATATTCTGGAATTATTTTAATAACATATTTCTTTTCCTTGTGATAGAGACCTTTTTTATTTTCCGTTTCTCTGAACCTACAATATTTATGATGGTTTTGTTGTGTATTCTTCCTTTCAGCATAAGGATGAGAATGCAGCTAAAGAAATTGGAGCATTTTCTAAAGAAATATCTACATTAACAGTAAGATTGTTTCACCTATTCTTATTTACACAGATATTCTTTGGAAAGAAGATGTTCATTCTAAACTTGATACTGGGTTTAATGTTCTAAAAGGCACAGTTCTGAATCGTCCAATACATAACATCACATAGAGAGAAAAGAAACAATTGTAATGGGGTGAAATATGCTTCACTGCACCAAAACTTGAACATGTGGCCTTATTAATGCTAGCCAGGTGCTCGACCACTTGAGTTATTTGAAATGAGTCCCAATTTGGACTACTTAACAAAGATGAAAAAACCCCCACTAAAACTTAGACCACATTCTCGGTTTACAGTGAAACCTGTCACAGACAATAAACCATTGTTATGTAGAATGATTCATAAAACTGACATATAGTTTCCCTGCAGATGAATTTCAGAAGAGTACACTATAATTAAGACATCCAGAAAAAAACATTTTGTTAGGGTCTTTTTTCTTTATTGACCCACCATAATGCAAAATGCATTATGTTATGATACAGTTTATCTGTCTGCCTGTTACCATTTTCATTCCTGCACAATAACCTAAGTAATGCACCATCTGCAGTTATCAGACGTTTTTTTTGTGGGTGGCTTGAGTAAGAAGAAAACCCTGATTAGATTTAGGACCAAAAGGTCAGAGGTCAGAGTTACTTTTGAAAGAAGAAACATGGTTTATGCACAATAACACAAATTCTCCACCATCTACAGCTATCATACTTTGTGGATGGCTTGCATTTTTGGAGTGAGGAAAAAGTCTGTTGATTTTGGGACCACAGGGTCAGTTGTCAAGGTCACATACATCTGGACCAAATTTTGCAGATGGCTTGCACTTTTGTTAAGGAAGAAACCTATTTGTTTTGGGATCACAGGATCAAATGTCAAGATCACTGACTGGAAGAAAAATGGTTTCTGCATAAAAAGTTCATTTGCCGACATGTACCTTGACCAGACTTTGTAGATGAGTCACATGATGGGTAGGCAATAAACCTATTGATTTGGGGGTCAAAAGGTCAAATGTCAGGTCATTGTGGCTCAGAGAAAAATTGCTTTTGTAGAATAACTTTTGTTGTAGAGTAAGTTCCTTGACCAAACTTTCTGGATGGTGTTTACTACTTTGGATTATAAAAAACTCCTTTAAATTCTGGCATCCAAAGTCAGATATAATAGACATGATAAGTCTAATAAGAAAATTATGTCTTTGCTTATTTAAGTTTAATTCAAGACCACAAAGGTTGACCAAAGGTAACTGAGACCTGTTGGTCAGTAATCTCCTACTAGTGCCTACACCGTATATTAAATAAAGGACAGGAGTATAAAATACAGCTCACGGTTTTATTATTACTTCTGTTAGAGTTTCATTAATATTGGTTTAAATATTTTAAAATCAAAATTAATGTTTGCATTATTATGTTTCTTTATGTTTGTTCTTTCCATAAAATCAAATTACAAATTGGAAAAATGAAAATCATTAGACTTGAGATATCACAATTTGTTTGCACCTCTCATCTAGCATGATCCCTGTTAATATTTCATGCAAGCTTTGTTCATGTCTCCCATGGCTGGTTTGATGCAATTTTTGTGGTGATGGTTTTGCATCTAATTTGCTTATACCTTTCCCACATATTTATACGATGGATTTATGAACATTGCCTGTCCCCTTATCGTAAATGTCAAACTCCAGTAAGTCATATTTTTGTGCACAGTTTTAGCTGTTGACATTTCTACGAATGACAGCAACTGTAAGAGACAACATAACAGAAGGAAATTGCCAAATATACATTGTCATTTATTGATACAGTCAGAGGAATTAGGACTTTTTTTTCTCTTGTCTAATTAGGTTATAACTTTCACCATGTTGATACAGATATTGATACCATTGATACAGATATTAATACCATATTGATACCATATTGATACAGATATTGATACCATATTAACCCTTTCATCACTATGGACCGGTTTACAGGTCCAGGGGAAGTAAGGCCGTAAACACTGTAGACCGCTTTACCGGTCTGGAGCAGTGTTCTTCTCTAACATTATAGAACCCGACTATATAAATTTCGGGGTACCTCTAATAACTTCCTTCTTGTAATGTAGATATTATATTTGGATTATCTTGTGGGTTTAGCTTGTATACAGCTAGAAATATGGAACAAAGTAGGCAATTTTAACGAGTTTTCTGAATGGTGAAATTTGTATCCAAAATGGCGGAGTTCAGAGAAAGATCAGATGAGAGTGAAGTGTCAGATTTTGAATTATCTGAGGATTTTTACCAATTTTCGACCTAGTACAGTTGGATGAAAATGAGAGAAGACATCTGGAGAGACAATGGCATGCGCTTGTGGGTGACAGTGATCATGATGAAGAGGACTTTGAAGGTTTTGAACCGGAGGAATTGTACACTCCACGTAATTTTGTTTGGACGAAGTTGGAAAACCAAGGAGATTTGTTACAGTTTTCTGAGAGAGTTGGACCAACACGAGTGTTAGATGGCTCCAGGAAAGCTTTGGAATATTTTCAAATATTCTATTCAGATGAAATTTTTGGAAACATTGTCCGTCTAACGAATTTGAATGCGACGATCAAACATGCCAGAGGCGATACAGGTGTGTGGACAGATCTCACCTTGATGAAAGCTTCTACCTGCCAGATACCTGAAAGAAAGACTTGTGTTGCTACTGGAATTATTTATGAGTACATCTAGGGTCAATTGAACAAGTTTTAGGAACTTTCTAAGTTTTCTAAGAAGTAAATAGATAATTACTTGTATTTTACCTGTTGTGTTATCTGTTTGCACCTGTATTTTAACAATTATAATAGATATGCACATTTTAGTGAATTAGTCATAAAATCTGATTTTTAACCTTGATTTTGACACCTAATCCAGCCAGATATCTTTAAAATTGGCAAAGTTATTTTATTTCAAAGTCAACAAGTCATTTTGCTTTACAACTCCAAAGTTACTTAGTGTTGAGGACTCTATGCCTACAAAGTTACTTAGTGATGAAAGGGTTAATACAGATATTAATGAACCTGTCTCATAATTGCCCTTACTGCATAATCAGTTCAAGACAATGTTATTACTTTTCTATTGGCAGCTGCAGCATCATCATTAAATATTTTACGCAAATTTTTTTTTTGTTTCAAAGATTTTGCTAGTCAGATATGGTATTGATATATCATAGCATAGTACACAGGCGAAGTTGCCCTTTGTATAGAATCCTGTTTCTCCTTCGAATACATTCCCCAATCACATTACATTAGGAATATTAGCCTGTACGTCGTGAATCCAGCCCTACTATAAGATGAAAATCGTCTTATCCTATCTTTTTTTTTTGTAGAAAGACAAAGGGCAGTAACTCTTGCCCATTACCTCCCCTTGATACCACCAAGTGTCACCAGTTTTTAGCTTCGCGGTGTGCTGAGACACACACAGTGCAATAGCCTCCAACAATCCAGCCCTTTATTGTGTTCCTATAGAGCCATCTAACATTCATTTTGCATTTACAGTGTGGATTTATCGATCTAATGCAGGTTGTATACGTTATTTTACAATTGCTGTCAATATTTTGAGAGATTTGTCACTTGGTGTGACTTAAGTCTTGTGGGACCACTGTCCCACCATGCTATTGTTGACCTTACACAAGGTCATTACGTGTTAGCCTACATTTGACTTTATTCGCTTACTGCATCTGATACAGAGCTCTGAATAGCGAAATTCTGAAGCGCTATTTGATAATTATGCTTAATTTTTTCATATTTCATGCTGTTTTGATAGAATTATGGTTTAATTATTAACCAAGCAGGTAGCATAAGTTTTAAACAGGGCCATAGGTTTCTGATATAACACTTCACCAATCTATTAGTTACAACAGTGTATTTAGCGACCTAGTAATTTTAACACATTACTAGCTGCTGCTTTAGTTTCTGTGTCTTGTGTTGTTTCAGCATATGTCAAATAAACATTTTCCACAGGCCACATCAGAGCATGGAAGTGTACCTTGACTCCTGTTTTGTTTATGTTATATATACATGGTTTCTTTTAAGCAGAGTCTATAACATGGTTACGACAGTGTTTTGTTTCAGCTACCTAGTAATTTCAACATAATACTAGTTTCTCCTTAGGTGTGTTTCTTGTATCAGAGCATGGTAGCCTATGTATAGTATGTACACATTCTCCCTTCTTTATTAACTATGCATTGTGCTTAAGTTGAACCCAACCTAAAATGGGGAATATTCCCTTAATGTTTTGCTCAGATTGATGAGAGTGCGGAGGAATATTTACCACACGTTTATGATACATGTTTACATGTCTGTTAGTTAGGGCAGTGTTTTAGTGACCTAGTAATTTCAGCCCATTACTAGATTCTGCATTAGTTTGCGTCTTATGTGTCGTTTCCACAGAAGTTTTATTTAATTGATCTATATGCAATTTCAAAGCATGGAAGTCTGCCATGACTCCTGCTTTGTTATTTGTATACATTGTTTCTGATACACAGCGTCTATAATATGTAGTCTTTTCTGCTGAATTAGATGATTTATACTATTAGCTAGTTAGTCACATACTAATTTTCAAATCTGTGCTTTGTTTTTTCTCATCTTGTGTCATTTCAGAAGGAATATTTACTGCATGCATGACATGCATGTGCACAAAGATTGTCCAGTTCGGCATTGAAGGGAAGGAGCTAAATATACATTGTTTGGTCAGAAAACACATGCACTGCTGTACTTCAGAAAGCAGCAAAGGGGAAAGAGAGACAGTCAAGGTCATGGCAGGATACCTCTAACATCCTTGACATCCTTAATCTCCACTCCAAATCAGCCTCAGTGGCAAGCCTTGTGGGGGATGTTGGAATCCCCCCCCCTCCCCCGGGGCTAAAGTTCGTCGCACAGAACTAACACATACCATTATGTCAGGGGATGGAGAGGATAAAGGAGGTGACCATCTCTCACTGGATAAGATGTGTCAGTTAGTACAGCAGTAGAAGACGCACTCTTATCAATCTGAGCAAAACATTAGGGGAATATTCCCCATTTTTAAGTAATCCAGATGGGTTACCGGTAAGCCTCCACATATGTCAGAGCATGGTCTTCGGACCGGCAAGCTGGGGTGCATGGGATTAACGATCAATCAGCTGGACCCAAGTAATAATAATAATACTGACACCAGCCATCCAGCCAACACTGGCAGTCGCCCCGACATTACCAGCAATCCAGCCATCCCAGCATGGAGACCTCTTGGCCAGAATGGGCCAACTACACATTGTTTACGGGGATCTAGTGATAGATCCGTCCATCTAGCCTGGCAGCCGGCAACATATTATTATTTCACCGGCAATTTCAATGAGAAATCTGCCCATTCAGCCACAGCTTTGGAGCGGCTGGAAAGGCTTGCAGTGCTGGAAAGGCCGGTAGTGTGGTGATGCCGATAGTACAGGAAAGGCAGGAGATAACGGCAGTGCTGGAAAGGACGACAATGCCAGCAGTGCTTGAAAGGACGGCAGCGCCATCTTTATCAGATAGTAGAGTACTCATGGCTTATACTCAAGGGAGAGCTCATGTCTTGCACAGATACGACTGATCAGAGTCATCAGGGCAACCTGGCATGACTTAAACCAAGCCAGATGAGAACACAGTAAGGGTGATGAGTCATTGACAGTCACATGTGCACCCACATCGACCCCTATTATGCAGTAGTAGAGTGGCTGTATGAAACCATTTTGAGCTCACGGGACCTCCCTGTTCCCTCAGAAGGGGGGAGGGCTGATCCAGGTCAGTCAGAGGGGACTTCAGGTTTTGTTCATCAACAATCCCCTTGCTCCTCCACATGATACACCCTCAGATCAGGAGATGGATGACTTTCAATAACAGGAGATATGGTCACTCATAAAAGGCATGGGAGCTTGTGCTAAGGACACATTCCCCGGTGAGTTACTCAAGACTTGCTTTTGGCATACAAACAGCATATGGAGACCCATCATCAACTGGAGTCACCTCACCCTATTCAAGACGGGGAAGGTGATTTCATTCCGCCTGCGTCAGACAGGGCGAGTGTGTTGTTGGTCTTGATCTGACAGATATATATTTCCATTTCCCTGTCTACCCCATCTATTGCTGGTTACCACATTTACCACCACACTGTTCTCAACTGACTGTTCTTCCCTTCAGCCCTCATCAACCTCTGGGCTTTCACTCACACTAGGGATTCCGCCATCTCCATGTTCCAGGCATTGTCATCTACATCGGCAACAGCATACACATGGTAAGTTCTATCCTACTCCAAGGTGGAATGATCTCCCTTCTCTGTTAGATCATCCAGGCCTTTTCATGAACTGGGAAAGTAAGACCTCCGTACATCCCAGAAATTAGCCCATTTGGGCATGGACTTCTTAACCAACTGGAATCTGGCACTTCCCCATGTGTTCACACTCCCAGAATCATCGAACTCGTCGAGTCTGTTTCCATTAAGACTTGGATTTCATCAGGAGAGTTCTTACAACTCCTCGGCTATATGACAGTGGACTTGACCCCACTTGGCTGTCTTGTTATCTGGGCCTTGCCAGCACAATGGAACCCCGTTTACATCCTCTTAACCAAGCAGTCATGATCACATTTGAAATTCGATCATTCCCACATCAGTGGGGCAGTCATGGCTGGCTGACCATTGGAATCCTGCTGAAGAACCCCAGATGGAAATAACATAAAGTACCACAGCCAGTGCACATGATGGGAGTACCCGTCTGTTGCTTATCTTCACTACTGTTAGCGACACCTAGGGAATGGCCTCTATATATCAATATCCCAGAAAGGAAGGTTGTCATCAATGCCTTTCATTTCTGTAAAGATTGATCCTGGGGCAAAACGGTCCACTTTCAGTCGACAACACTGCGGTGGTGAACTATATCCTCAAACAGGAGGTACCAGACCTCTTGTCCAGTGTTCTGATTTGGCATTTTCTACATGGGTGCAACGATCTCCATATCAACATACAATTCAGACACCTGGCTGCATCAGTGGCCCCTCCATCAATTGGTCATCAGTCAGATTCACGCACTTCAAGGGCATCTGATGATTGACCGCTTGGCAATGAGGTGGAATCAACAGCTACCCACCTTCATCTCCCCAGTTCCAGACACAGCAGCTTGGGCTGTGAGATGCACAGTCAGCCATCTGGGAGGGGTTGTGGGCCTCTGCCACCCCTCCTATGGTGCTACAATTACAGGGTCAGATGGCAAGATGACTCCGATAGCCCCTCTTTGAGTGCACAAGCCATGTATCACCGATCAATTTTTCCCAATGATAATAACCCAGGAAGATTCCGGCCAACCTGAATCGACCGCCCTCTTCTTCTACATGCTTGGCTTTTAGCAGGACAGCCTTGCAAGTCAGACAATTCAAGCCTTCATTTGTGGAGAGATACCATTGGGATTCATAGCTCAGAACAGATTACTATTGTTTGGTAGTCTACCAGTGTCCCTGCTTGCTTTCTTCCATAGCCAGGTCGAGAACAGCAGCCAGATTCTATTCTCACTCTCAGGGATCTGTGATCTCAGACACTTTCCAACATCATGGCAGATGTGGCATTGAGCATGATAAAGATCCGGTAGAGTCCGGGTGTTCTGCATCCCCATCCTCCTATTACTTATTCTCCTAACGTAATGTGATTGATGAATGTATTCAGAGGAGAAAGCAAATTTTTTAATTCAATTATATTTCTCAGAGAATACTTACCGAATCACATTACTTAAAAACCCTCCCACCCACCTGCCATGCAAGCATCCATATTGATGTCTCACTCAGCTAAAATCTGGCGACACCTGGTGATATCAATGGGAGGTAGTGGGCAAGAGTTACTTCTCGTTGTCTATCTAAAAATAGGATAATACGATTTTCGTCTTTTAGTAGGGCTGGATTCGTGAGATAGCAGGCCAATATTTCTAACATAATGTGATTGGGTAAGTATTCTCAGAGAAACATATTTTACTTTAAAAAGTTGCTTTCTATATTACACAACATGTAATATTCTGTTTCCAAGATGTCTGATTATATATAAACCTAAGTCAGATGAGTATTTTGATCACTGTCACTCATAAATTAGGAGTGTAACTTAATTTCCAGCCAATCAGAAATCTGGAATTTTCCAGAAGTTAAATTTGGTTGTAAGAAATGTTTGTTTATGATTTGTAATATTGACATTTTACAATTTAAGAGTGCTTGGCACCAGTCAGCTGTTTCCTTCACTGTCATATTTGGAAACATCAGAGCTTACATTATTGATTGTTTCAATCCCAGCAAAATATTGTGAACAAGCATATATATGCATTGACTATGAGTTGAAAACATACAACAACAATATGTATGTGTGTGTGTAAAATTGTATTTGTGCAGGAAAGAGATATAAAGAAGCTGTGTTGAAATTATTGAAGCAGTGAAATATTAAATGAAAAATAAGTCATACATTTTCTTGAATGTTTCTAATATGTGTATGAATGAAGATAGGTTACAAATCATGTGTGTCATGAGACAGAAATATTGTTTAAAAAATAGAATGAAAATCTCAACATTATGTAAATGATAGATTGTGTGTATAAACTATAATGGTGAGTAGTAAGAATCAAATAGTCATGTAATGCTCAGAATCAAATAGTCATGTAATGCTCAGAATCAAATAGTCATGTAATGCTCAGAATCAAATAGTCATGTAATGCTCAGAATCAAATAGTCATGTAATGCTCAGAATCAAATAGTCATGTAATGCTCAGTATCAAATAGTCATGTAATGCTCAGAATCAAATAGTCATGTAATGCTCAGAATCAAATAGTCATGTAATGCTCAGAATCAAATAGTCATGTAATGCTCAGAATCAAATAGTCATGTAATGCTCTTTTATTGATAGTTACTAAGATTGAAATTTGTTTTCTGCAGAACATGCTAGCAAGAGAGAATTTCCTGGAAAATGTGCCCACATCTAATGTGTGATTTTCATCAACACAGTAATAAGAATAGCATCATGAATATCAAACATTCGAGTCCAGGCCAAAAGCCATGCTGGAGCCAGTCAAACATCATGAATATCAAACATTTGAGCCCACTCCAAAAGCCATGCTGGAGCCATGTCTTTGCACAGAATGATTCACAACTGATTGAAATCTGCTAACTCAAAGTTCATGAATGTTTGAACATATTTTTTAATACCATTTTCTTGTTGAAGCACACCATATATACTAGCTTACAAGTTGAGTCCAAATGCTAGAAGTGTAGACCCTGATCTGCCATTTCATCATATGCTGGCAGGTCTGTGGTGTTTATTCTACTGATCTATCCTTACAAGCTGCATAGGTGCAGATTTGCCAGTGCATTATGTGATGGCAGATCAGGACCTCTGCAGTTTGAAGTGGGACTTGTTTTATAGGCAAATACATATAAATACAATGTTGGTGCAGTTTTATGTTCATGGAGATTTACAGGTTTATATATTGTATATACATGTATCAAGTAACTTTTTTCATGGTTTCAAACAGCACAAAGTTCTGTAGATCAGAATATGCTCAAACAGTTATAAGCTAACTTTCATCACATTTACCTAAGAATGCCTTAACATGTATAGTATCTTTTTATACATTGTTCTAATTTAAAGTATGGTTGTGAAATTATGAGAAATTAATAAAAATCATTTATATTATAACAAGAAAAATTGGCATATTCCCACATTTAATTTAGCTAATGCAAACATTAGTTTATTGAATACACAGCATAAATCTAAAGACTTGCACAGCAAAAGCATAACTCTTGTCTCTTGCTAGTGATTCAACAACAAAAATCAAACCTGACAGAAACTGGTAAAATTATGGACTGAGTTTTCTAAGTTTTAAAGTTTACTTGACTTTACATTTGCACTTACACAAATTGGTACATGCTTCCTACTTCTACTATTCATTCAGTTTGAAACAGAAAATTGATAGACTAAGTTCCAATTTGAGACAGAAAATTGATAGACTGAATTACAATTTGAGACAGAGACTGGTATTCAAAATATTTAGATCAAGTTTAATGATCAGTTTGTTTGTACCATCATTTCAAAGAGTTACTGTATCAGTGTCTTTTGTCTGTTATACCAAGAGACACATTGCCTCTTTCACTCAGTAATGAGACCTTGATGACTTTAGATCCAACAAATTTTGTCCACAGTTTAATATCAATAATCTCTTGGTTGTCTTCTATGTTCAGAATTTATGGCATTATGTTTTAAACAAGAATAACATTGGTACTTTAAAAAAGTACCAAGGGAAATTGCATGAAAAAGAGTTATTACTGTGCATCCCATTCATGAAATCAATCCAAACTGATGATTATTCTCTTCTTGTATTGCTTCTAATTGATACAGATTTGAAAGGTAAAGTCAGCAAAATGTAATGTCTCCTTGATTTGCTGATACATAATCCATAAACTTGGCATAACCACTTAAGCAAGAAAGTAGGTCATTATTATTTTGGGTGCTAATGTAGGTGACAAGAGTGAATACACATTGGTTTTCATGATCATACATGCAACAGTGTCAGGAAACTATGTTGCATGTGAATATAGAAAAACAAAAATTATCCAATGGAACAAGAAAATTCCATATATATCACTCCTACCTATATATACCTTCTGTCAGTAGCAATTTCAAATATGTATATACCAGTCAAATTTCATGTCTTTGATCACTGTGACCTAGTTTTGCCAGTAGTTAGTAGTATCATACAAGGAAACATAATATCCAGATAAAACTTTATAGGATTGGTCAAGTGGAATACAATGCAGTCTGATATGTCTTGTACCAGGGATACTTTGTCAAACTAATTACGATTGAAGGATAAATCTAATAGCACATCCTGTCACACCATTAAAGTGTCTGATGTATATGCACAGGCAGGCACTAAATCAATATTCATCTTGAGTAGGATGTATGAGGATCAGAGGAGATGAATTATTTGGAGCAAAGTATTTTTATTTTCTTCTTAGATTGTGCATTTTATTTTAAAACTGCTGTTTTGTACAATTTGTTCAATCACTCCACCTCCAATATACATGAAGAGAAAGCTGAAAGGTGACATGATGTCATCAATAAAAATAGATTCTTGTAAGGTACACGGTTCTCTTTAATTTGTGCATTCTATTATATTCATTGTTTTTGGTTTTTTAGTGCACGATCATAAACAATCAGAATGATTCTGTAACCAGTAAGATTGATTATTTTACCAGGAAACTGATCTGAAGTATTACTTTCTTGTAAATAGTTATATATTCTTCAGTGATTATGTTGCCAAAGATGCATGTAGTGGAGGGTTTAATGTTACCATTATGTCAATAATAATGGAATCCATTTTTCAAGCAATCTCTTTTTTTTATTATCTGTTACTTCATTTTAATTGTCTCAAGTCTATATCCAGTTTAATGAATTTTTCTTCATAACCAGAATACCATATATACTCACAAGTTGAGTCCAACTGCAAACTGCACAGACCCCGATCTGCCATCACATAATGCACCAGGAGATCTAGATCTAAGTAGTTTGTTATGAGTATTCAGTAGGCTGAACAACATAGACCCTGATAGACCTGCTCATTTTGTGATGGCAGATCATGGTTTATGTTGCTTCCTTTTTGACTTGACTTACATATGAATATATACAGTACTAATGTAACAGGCTGATTTCAGTGATAACATGCCAGATCTCAAATTGTGTTCATAGTTTGTTCATTGTAGGTTTATGGCAGAAGTATCAAATTAGTAGGTCACCATCATCCACTATCTAAACTTGTGCTTGTCAGGCACATGACTGACATGACCTAGGTAATTATTTTAAATGTGGCTGCTTAAGACATTGTGTTACCTTTGCCTTCCGATTTATTAGAACCCATTTTGTCTTCATATTTAATGCATGGATTTAAAATAGGCATATATTGTACAGTAGATACCTCTTGGAAGCATGTTGTACAGTAGATACCTCTTTGAGGCTTGCTGTACAATAGATACCTCTTGGAGGCATATTGTACAGTAGATACCTCTTGGAGGCATGCTGTACAATAGATACCTCTTGGAGGCATGTTGTACAGTAGATACCTCTTTTGGAGGCATGTTGTACAATGGATACCTCTTGGAGGCATGTTGTACATTAGAGACATCTTTTGGAGGCATGTTGTACAGTAGATACCTCTTTTCAAGGCATACTACCTCTTTTGAAGGCATGCACATGTCATCAAAAGTAATGCTTTGTGCAGGTACTCTTGGGGACTTTTTAAAATTGCAACAAAGAAAATAGACATTTATTTCTTTAAATAGATTCCACTTTGAAAGTCATTTCATAATTATATTTACTAGTTCACAGAATTCTCCATGTTGTGTAAATAGTCAAATACTCTAAAACCATAACATCACTCTATTTTTAGATTGACATCTTGTAACATATGCATTACAGTAATGAACAGAAGTGCCTAAAATGATAACTGTACTTTGTCCAAAAGTAGCACTACCTGTTGTTTTTTTCCTCATAGACAATAATTCCTTGTAAATTTACTTTTGATAGTGTATCATTATCTCATGTCATAAGCATGGTAAGGTGTGGTAGTCACTTTTCCAACAGCTGTTGTGTTATCATCAACATTGTTTAATTTTTGCATTAAATATTTTAAACATCACTTCGACATCAGTAGCAGCATTTAACTAAAACCTGGCAATTGTATTACTTTGTGTCTGAAGTTTATATGTTAATATACTTGGATTTCTTCTCTTGCTTAACAATTTGCATTCATGTTTTTTTTAAAAGTCACATCTCTTCTGCATTTGTTGCATTAAGCTGAAAGTTGAGATAGTGATACATACATAGAGTTCCTTTATTGCCTATCTTGCCTGCTTGAGCAGAAGGCATGATACATTGTTAAACATAAAGTTAAAGTTTTGTGTTAAATGTTCCATACAGGTCTCCATTGTTATAACACGATTCTTGATATAATGTAGCACCACCGTGGAACCCATCATCAAAATTTACCATGGTATAACAGTATGGGTTGAAAGAAAACAAGGTGATGCTTAGTATTGTTTATTATTTCCTTTTGAAAACACTGAAACAGTACTTAGCAGATTTTGTTAGTTCCTGTCTTATTGCATGTCAGTCTATTATGCTGTTTTCAATATATCATGATTTTGTACATATGGCAGTTCACAGTATAATGTGGTTCAGCACATCACATGGTCAGTAGTTATGGAAACCAACTACTATGTTAAAAGGAAGGAGAGCTGTATCTTTAACATCATTCAGTCTAAGTTTATATGCTGATATGCAATGAGTTTCTGTCTTGCCAACTTAAGTAGTATGGTCAACAGCGTTAAAGTATTTTGTGAACATTTATCACAGTGAGATCGGGGACGTTAAATTCACAATCATGTGATTACTGATGTGACCGGATTCTACAGAACTCTTTGTAATATATTCTCATGCATACAGTTTTATTATATTTGGGTGTAGGATAAAAAGTGACAATTAGACTGAATTTGATAGAAATCACTGTGTAACTGGTGGAGGAAAAAATGGGGAAAACTGCTGTAAGAACTGCAAACCCACAGGAAGCTACTGGCAGCTTTCTCACATACCCACTTTGGCCAAGTCCGAGACTTGAACACATATGGACAACAATGAGATGGCAGTGATCAGTAAAGGCAAGTGCTTTAGACCACTTGGTCATCTGGGTCCCCAGGAGGTGTCCTTTATTATAGTGTAAGTTCCTTAGAAGCCACATGGAAAACTTACTTTTATTTACTTTTTTCAAGAACATCTGAACCAATTTTTCAGTCAAACTTTGTAGGAATGTTTGTTAGGACATCCTGCATTAAACTGAGACCAGGGTGGTGTCCATTGCAGCTATTGCGACGACTTATTTTAAACTTCTCCAGAACAGCTGAGCTATTTTATAGTCAAACTTTGCTGGAATGTTTCTTAGTGATTGCTCTGAAAAGTGTGTTACCCTTGTAACAGCGTGGCTTCCTTACAATCTAGATGGAAAACCTATTTTCCACTTCCCTTGAACATCTAAGCCAATTAAAATAAGCTTAGTTAATGTATAAAAATTATATCTGGCATGGCTCCCTTAGCAATGATGTGACTTAAATAGCAGACAGTTTGAAAATAATTTTCAGCTTCTTCCTCAGAACGGTCTTTATGAATGCATATTAGCATGTGCTGTATGAAAGTTGTTTCCAGAATTGTTTCCCAAACAACAGGGTGGAAACCTACAAATGGTACTTGTCTCCCATCAAGTATGGCTAGCCATTACTAGTAAGCTCTTTACCATATCAGATCAGACGTGGTAGAGCCCTAGAATGAACACCTTTCACATTCATGTAAAAAATGACAATGCACCATCTGGTCCAGCCAAGTTTACTCAAGGTAGAAACCAATATTTCAGATACCACCAGTTTCTACCAAATAACTGGAAATGATCCAGTTTATATCATTTAACAGTGGCATCTGTTCACTACATTCATCTTTCAGACCATCATAAACCAAGTGAGCAATATTAGACCCACTTAGCCTCTTGCTGAATGTTTCTTAGACCTCTCTTAATACATTACATTACATACAGATTTACACACATAATTGATAATATTTATGTGTCTTAGATGAAGATATAATTTGGTTTCTTTACATGACAAGATCTTTATTTAAAATATCTGATGGCTTATTTTGTTCAGAAGACTTACTTTTTTGATGACTGTGTTGTGGGTCTGGTTGTTAGGCTATCTTACTTTCGAGGGCAAGTAGTGCATGCTTATTTTCGAGATAGGCTTTCAAGGTCAACTTAATTTTGAATATCTAGGGTATAATATTGTACTGTGTCCAACAAAACCCATGCAGTGGATTTCTAGGGTGTAATATTGTACTGTGTCCAGCAAAACCCATGCAGTGGATTTCTAGGGTATAATATTGTACTGTGTCCAGCAAAACCCATGCAGTTGAATTATTAAGATGCATGCACAGATAACAATGAGAATATTTATTTTAAGTACTTAATGGAAGCAGTCTGTCATGCATACACAGATAACTGTGTATTTATTTTAAGTGCTTCATGGAAGCAGTGAGTCATGCAGACACAAATTGCATTGTAATGAATGTAGTTGCTGAAAGCACTCTGTCTAGTTATATCTTATATATACCTACCTGTGTGTAATTCATGAGCAAATAAAATTTTGGATAACACATTAAAAACTTAGGATCAGCTTGATAAGATCTAATACCATTGCTTTAGTTCTTTAAAAACTCTGCTTCTCAAAAACTTGGTTACCCTTTTTAAAACATGATTGATGCAAAAATGTTTTAATGGACACTTTTCAATTTAGCAGTTCTCCATAATGTCAAGTATATGAATCCAAAAGGAAAAGAATGAATTACAGTCAGATTAATGATCAAATCCTGTTTTTATGTCTTTTATAATCATGAATTATATCCATTCTCTGTAATCTTGTGTATTTATATCACATTAATTATGTCTATTCTCTGTAATCATGTGCATTTATATCTTATTGACTTAAAGACAGGAATTTCTTCACTTTCATGGTCTGTTGTTGCATTTGATTATTTTGTACTTATATATTTTGATAGTAAGTGGATGATTTGATTATTTTGTACATCCCTATTTGGACAGTAAGTGGATCATTTGATTTTTATTTTGTACATCTGTATTTGAACAGTATATGGATCACATGATTATTTTGTACATCCCTATTAGGACAGTAAGTGGATCATTTGATTTTTTTGTACATCTGTATTTGAACATTTTGTGGATCCTTTATTATTTTGTAATTTCCTATTTGGACAGGAAGTGGATCATTTGATTATTGTTTAATCCCTACTTTGATGTTAAGTGGATAAGTATTTTTTACACCCCTATTTGAACAGTAAGTGGATCATTTGATATTTTGTATATTGTTAAGCTCCATATTAAAGTTCTGATAGTAATGTGGTCAGTATAGTTGGACAAAGAGCCATGTTACTTGGTATATAAATGAATCTTTATTTGTAAATTTATTGAAAAGCTTGGTGGCTGGTTCAACATGCAACAATTCCAATGTCATGTATAATGAAAGTGACACAGCAAGCCTAGAACAGATTTTGTTGACATGCAGCAATGCCAGTGTCATGTACACTGAAAGTGACACAGCAAGCTTAGTACAGATTTTGTTGACATGCAGCAATGCCAGTGTCATGTACAATAAAAGGGACACAGCAGGCCTAGTACAGATTTTGTTGACATGCAACAATTCCAGTCTCATGTATAATGAAAGTGACACAGCAGGCCTAGTACATACTTTTGAAATGTAACAGTACCAGTATCATGTATAATGAAAGTGACGCAGCAGACCTAGTACAGATTTTGTTGATATGCAGCAATTTCAGTGTCAAGCATAATGAAAATGAGAAAGCAGGCCTAATACAGATCTTGTTGACATGCAAAAATACAAGTGTCATGTATCACGAAAGTGACACAACAGGCCTAGAACAGGTTTTGTTGACATGCAATAATTCCAGTGTCATTTATAATGAAAGTGGCACAGCAGACTTTGTACAGATTTTGTTGATCTGCAACAGTTCCAATATAAAGTATAATGAAAGTGACACAGCAGGCCTAGAACAGGTTTTTTTACATGTAACAATTCCAGTAAAAAGTATGTCATGTATAACGAAAGTGACACAGCAGGCCTAGGACAGGTTTTGTTGACATGCAAAAATACCAGTGTCATGTATAACAAAAGTGACACAGCAGGCCAAGAACAGATTTTGTTGACAAGTAACAATTCCATTGTTTTGTAGAATGAAAGTGACACAGCAGGCCTAGAACAGACTTTGTTTGCTTGCACCTTAGATACATTTTATATTTTATTTGTTCTCTATATCTTGAAATCAGAATCACTCATTATCTGTGCAAAATATGTTTGAGTTTACACAAAGGTTTGTCAACTACTTAGCATTGTACACAAGTCACTAAATGAAGTCTTTTGAAGTGATCAAACCACACAGTACAATAACAAAAATATTACATTATCTCTGAGCTAAAATTTATGAATATTTTCCCCCAATTCATTCCAAGTTAAATGACCAATGTTTGGTGATACTGCTGATAAAGGTAATTTTTCTGTAATTGAAATCCACCCCTTCGTTTAGAATGTAATTGTTGTAGGCAGATAGAATGTGAATGTGGAAAATAGAGGAAGAAATTATTTATAGTTTTCGCTCTGTGACAACGAAATATGCCTACCTCATAATTGTTATCAACTTTGAATTCCCCTTGAAAGAGAAATTTGCATTTCTATTCCGGATTGACAAATCCCATTTCCCGAGTGTTTCTTGCTTGCCACATTCAAGAGTGATAGTACTATGATTAAACCTTGGAAATGAAACCCTTGATAATTTCAACCTAGGAAATCATTTTGAATGAATATTTCTAATGCATTGGCTTTGAATTCATTTGGGTTACAAAGGATTATATATGTTTAATGTTTAATTAAATATCCTAGAAATTTCAAAGAAATAGATGAAAGTAAATGACCCCCACCCAACCCCACCCTTGTTTGTATGTGTGTCTGTCTCTCCCACTCATTTAAAGCAGGACAGGAAGTTCATTATTGCATAAGGTCATGTGTGCTGAACAGGTTGCAGAACTATTACTGGAGTCTGAGATATTCAAAGCAAGGTTTCAGTATCTGATATGTTTACAGTGAGGAAACGGTATCGTTATTTGATACCTGTACAGGCGTTTGGTTGTAAATAGATGTAAATTGTATTTAGTTTATTGATGCATTGTTCAGATATATGTATTTTACCTAGAAATAAAATAAATTATTTTACATGAATATTTTGTTGTTCATTTATAGTGCCTTACCTTTTATCATATGTCTTTTGCTTGCCCAGGGCAACCATTATGTGAATTTTTTTCACAGATTACAGTATTTTTACAAAGTTTGAAGTGGATTTGGAAATTTTGCATATTTTCAGTTCTTTTTTAAATTTGTGGGAATTTCTGTTTCTTTTAACGAATTTTCTTTTTAGCTCAACTTATCATACATCAGTAGAGCTTATTGGATGGTCTGTTGTCGATCCATTAGGACAAAAAAGCATTATTGCGGGATAAAGAGGTTATCAAGATGGTATTGCTACAGATACATAAGTAGTAATACAAGTAGTACCCCTACAAGAAGTGCAACTTAAAATATTGCCGCCATAGTACTGTGATTTCAAATGTAATGCACCATGTATACACTCTTATTGTCTACAAAGACAAAGAATGTACTGAAATGTTTTACTATTGTCTCCCAAAGACTGGTATATTAAGAAAGTCAGAATACTGCAAACTTGATAGACGTGTCAGTAACCCAAACACACACAACACGCGCGAAAGGCAAGTTTAGAACTTAAAGGGTAGAGACCATTGCCTAGATGTTTGATAAGGTCAATATAGAGGTCCAGTTCGTCATTACAGCAATATACCTTACAGGTATACGAAATACATGTCTCTATTTATCCCCCATCACTCAGATTATGATGTGTACCTAATTTTCAAAACCATTGTAAATAATAGCCCTAATAAAAATGTAACGATCATTTCAAATATTTCTCATTTTCACGAGGGTGCATCGTTAAAAAGAACTTGGAAAAGATGGCAACGAAATTAAAATAATACTGAGTTAAATTCCTGTGTAATGGGCATTGGCAATCATTGAAAACCGTTGACAAATCATTTGAGTCATTAGAAATTCGTAGAAACCAGAAAACATTTAAATCTAGTGAACCAAAGTATTCAAGAATATGAATACATTGGGTTCTTTATTCTATCAATCTTTGGGATCAATCAACATATATATATATAAATATATATATATATATATATATATATATATATATATATATATATATATATATATATATATATATACATGTTGCAAATTATAAATGGGGAACAAAACGACCTATCAATCACACATGACACTTTAATATATTAAATGAATGATAAAAAATACTGTTGGCGCTACATTGGAGGACAATTTGAAGTCCCCATGCTTTTGAAAGCTACCTGTTAACCTTCCAAAGATTAATATACCGAGTTAAAGAATTGTCAGCTTTGTAACAGAAGCGACTAGAGGATGAAATATGTATGAAATCTTCAGTACCCAAAGTACTATGTATGCAACCGTCATTTTAAACTATATGTCCAAGTGTGTTTCAAACTGATTAATAGATCAATCCTACCTGACCTAGATCATTGGTTACGGCCGTAAATATTGAACTAAATACTTATGTTAGACAATTCAAACATTTCTCCCATAGTGCAACTAAAAGCTAACTTGTTTAGGCTCTTGGCGTTCTTGTTTGCGCCGTCGATGTTTGAACAATCAGTCATCCGTGAGAAAGTGTATATTAGTACCTTGAAATAAATCTATGAGCATACTAACCATTTATCTATATTTGACTTTTCAATTACATACAAAAAAAAAAAAAAATAGAGAAAGCTAACCTGAAGCTTTCGTCCTTACGCTAAGGACTTAATCAGCAGACTGATGTGATCTCTACTGACTGTCTACTTCGCTCGATGGAATGGTGAGCTATGTTAACAGATTGTCCCAGATACGCGGCAGGTTGTAACGGACCCCGTCCCTGTTCAGCGTCGGTTTGTGCGAACGGATGTAAATCGATTCCTTAACCCCACGCTCGAACCAGGCTTGTTCTCGATCTAGGACTTTTAAGGTGTTCCAAGTTATAGTATGGCCAGGGCAAATATTGTGGGTGTGCCGTGATACCTCAGACGAGCTTGAACTTGGTCTTCGATGTTCATTAAATCTCGCTTTCAGTGTTCTTTCCGTTTCCCCAATATAGTCGTGGTGGCATTGACTTTCACCCTGTCCTTCACACTTAATGAGATAGATAGGTCCACAAATATCTCTCTTATCAGACTTATCCTTGGGGTGAACAAACATCTGTCTTAGGGTCCGGTACGGTTTGAAACATACATTAATTTTGTGTCGTTGGAAAACGCGCTTCAGGCATTCTGAAGTTCCTTTTACATATGGTAGGACGATGTTGCCTTTTGGAACTATTCTCCCAGTTGGTCTATTTTCCACGGTATTGTCATTCGAACTAGCGTTGAGCCTGTTGGAAACCTTCTTCATCACCCATTCTGGATAATGACACCTCTTGAGGGCAGCATTGACACGATCTAGTTCTTGTTTTAAAAGTGGTGGATTAGATGTCACAACTTTGACTCTGTGATGTAATGTTCTGACCACCCCAAATTTCTGGTCTAATGGATGGTACGAGTCAAAATCAAGGTACTGGTCAGTATGTGTAGGTTTACGATAAACCGTAATTTTCAATGTGCCGTCGTTGTTTCTGACGGTGTTTGTGTCCATAAAAGATGATCTGCCATATCGTTCCTTTTCGATGGTGAAATTAATATCCGGATCAATGCTATTCCGTCACATATTCTACCTTCTGCTTAGTGTGTGTGTCGTCAACATATCTGTACTACCAACACGGAGGATGGGGAGCATATGCACTTCCAACACAACTCCAAGAGTCTTGTTACTTGCTGTGGTGACAGTGGTGTCCTCTGTGCAAGGGTACTGGCTGAAGATAATGTCATTAATAACTGACACAGCCTTATCAACCGGTACATTAGTAAATAAGGCACTCATATCGTATGAGACCAATACTTCGTCTTCCGACACACCCTTGTCCTTAATGAGGCTGGCAAAATGTTTTGTGTTCCTAATATGATGTTCAATATTTCCAACTAATGGTGCTAAAATCTTGATCAAATATTTTGCACAACTGTAGGTGATAGAGCCCACTCTACTGACTATTGGTCGCAACGACAAATCCTGCTAGTGAATCTTTGGTAAATCATAGAAATTTGGAGGTGTTTCATTAGTAGGATATAAAAGTCTATCAAGAAACCAATCAATTACCTTTTCTTTATCACGTAAATCTCTGATGTAATCCGAAAGTTCTTTCTTGTATTTGGTAGTGGGGTCACATGATAATTTCTTATATGTGTTGGAGTCCAGAAGCATGTTCAAATATTTTTCTTTGTAAGTGGTTTTGTCCATTACAACCGTGCACCGTCCCTTATCAACAGGAAGAATAATATCATTGTCTCTTTGAAGACTGGCCAAGGCTTTTCTTTCAACCTTACTAATGTTAGGTTTGATATGATTACCCTTTTCAATACGCCAACCACCTCGGCTCTGAGTTCATCGGCATCACTATTAGATAGATTCATATAGGCCGACTCCGTAGCTGTCAGTAAATCGAACACAGGCAGTTTTTCAGGTGAAACTGGAAAGTTCAAACCTTTTTTTAACACTGACAGTTGTTACGACCATGTAGTTTAATTACATGTGTATTAAAATTTGAATTCTTTCTATTTCATTTTTATTTCATTATTATAATTTTTATTGTGATGATGATTATGTTCGCAGGGTCTGACATTTTGATAGAAACATCGTGTTTATTTAGAACGTAAATGTGACTCGCGTGAGCACGATTTTTGCATGTCGGTTTGTCGATTCAAGTAAACAGTCGGCAAAAGCTATGTAAATGATTGGTTGTGACCACGGTCATTTCTAATAATACTTGTTGACATTCTGTACTGCGATGGCGAGATTTCGAAATCGCCATGTGTTCATCGTGGTGTACATGAAATGACGTTTTAGTTCACCTTAAATACTCAGGTACCTGCGAAATAGTCGAGAGCCATATTTTAACACCTTAGAGGGAGTCACATTTTAACATCTTATAGAGTTTATAATACCTTGAGAAGAAGGTATTCTTTTGTGATGGAAAGAGTTGTTCGTTCGTACGTCTGTAGAACGACTGTAGAACGACATGTGTTTTGTTATTGATGATAGCTGCACTTCATCTACCTTTTAAATAATAATTATTTTCCCTGGAGAACTATACAACCGGCTTTGGACAAAGACATTTAGTGAAATTAATTCTAAATTGGAACAGAACAGCACAAATTGTGATTCACAGTGAAAATTCTGGACACTTGTGTAAAACCTTCGTCTGACGTCATCATCCGCCATCTTGGAACGGAATTGAAATTCAGACTACTTCAATTAGAACTGTTTATTTACAGGACTTGTGTGTTTTTCACAATTTTAGGACAAATTTTTGGATCATCTTCGCAAATCGTAAGTCTCATTTCATATTTTCACCTTTTCACCGTGTTTTCTAGGGAAATAAATTACTTTTGTTAAAACTTACAAAGCTTATTGTCTTCGCTCTTTTCTTTATGTTACTTTAAACAAGCCGATACGTAACACAGTTCTGATTCCGAAAGTGTACGATGAGACACATTTTTTTCACCCAACTATTTGACAAAGAATCACTTTCACGCTGTACCTTAACGGCCCTATTCTTATTTAAAATCTCAAACTTCCTAATTTGCCTTTGTTTACATTCCACATGTTCCCTCAGCTGCGCACTTGTCTTCCGCCTTTCAACTTCGTCATAACCTCTTCCGATAACCTTGTGTCATCCCTGTTTTTAAATGTTCTGTGTTTCGATAAATGTCCGAGATCCGCGAATTCAAAAAGACACTCTCTGCTGTACGCAAAATCCTTTGAGCCTGTTGACTTTAGCTAGCACTTTTCTGTCTCAAGCTGAATGGTATCACTCCATGGTACTTACAATGTAAACTGAATCTCAAACGATTCCTAAGTCAAGCAATTTTCCTAGCCGTTCCTTCGTATTGCCGGACATCTTTTAGGATATCCGATCCGTAGTTACTCAGTATACTTTGATGAAAGCTTAACTGTATAGTAATATTCATATTTGACAATGTATTTAACGTTTCAATTACGTACACAAAAAATAGAGAAAGCTAACCTGAAGCTTTCGTACTTACGCTAAGGACTTCATCAGCAGGCTGATGTGATCTCTACTGACTGTCAACATCGCTCGATGGAATGGTGGTTGTAATACAAGTTGGCATACCATTTCCCAGGCATTATGATGAAGATACTGGCATTTATGTCAATTTCCCGTTTTCAAAAGCATTCTGGCTTAGAAAACCCCTTACTCGCTGAGAAAAAGCTAACAGTAGAGTCAAAAGTTAAAACGTAATGATCAACATTAAGAGGTGAACAATATGATTTAAATCTGTAATGGTTAATGGTACATATATCTGGAGTTGTTGTAAAGGTGCAGCTATTTGGAATGGCTGTAAAGGTACAGATATCTACAACGAGTGTGAAGATACAGATATATGGAATTAGTATTGTTATATATATCTATATTTTTTTTTCTCCTAGTATCTGAAATTTTTATTCATGGCTCTAAATCGTACAGAATATCTTTAGTTAAATTTGGCACACGTGACCTGTGTATCGTAGGGTTTGGATTAGGGTAAAGACTCTCGACAACTGTTATCAAATATGATTCCTGGAATCACATCGGTGTTACAACAATTTGGCCACCCTACAGTTAAAGCATATATTGTCCTTAATGCGCATTTGTTTATGCCGACAAGTCGTGACAAGGATCGGTTTAAAAACAACTACACCGTGGATTCACAGCGTTGCCCGCGCAATCCTGAACCGTAGCGATATGAACGCCATCAATGACGAAATTTATAAGGCGTTGAAAGATTCTCCATACGTTGGAGAAATAAACCAATACTAGACCGGGATGCACTCTTGACCGATGTGCCCAAATCGAGGTACATATATCTCCATTTCAACCGTTGCGTGGATACAGTTACATATCAACGCCAGAGTGGGTTCCGCCACGGTTAGTGCAAAATGTGACGATTTTTGACAGGAGATATTTTGAATGTTCAATTTTGTCCGCGTTATGACCTGCTAATAATAATAAAGACCCACCTCTAAAATACCGGAAACACCTGGGCGAACTTAATTTTGGCAATATCGAATTTCCCAAGCAGGTTTCCAAGGTCACAATAAACAAATTTGATATACTTAACTTTGGTATCGCTGTTAATGTCTTCACATGGGATGAAGGCTTTCAGCCGCTTGCACTATCCCCACAAGGAAAGCATGGACAACATTAAAGAATCCAGACTGATTTGTCGTTGCTGAGTGATATAAAAGTATCAGTCGGTATCTCACTATAAATGGATAAAGAATCTTGCCGTTAGCACACTTTGAATGTTAGTGGTGAACGTGCATATATGCGTTCGAGTTCATCTGCGACACTTATAAAATCTTTTGACATCAATGGCTCAGCTTCCTTGTATCTGCTACCAACATCGACAATGGTTAACGCGTACTTGTATGTGTGCAATTGACCCTGTCGATCACGTACACGATCATGAGAAAGAAGTAAGAGATTATCCTGATCAACGTCATTAGTTGTTTCGACATCAAAGCAACCAAGTGAATTTTTTCTTGGCTCTGTTAGGTAAATTTGCCACAACGCTTGTTGAGCCAGCCATGTTCGAGCAACCCCATGAGTGACCTCTGCTGCATATGCAAACTTTTCCGCGACGGCTTCACCTCTCCAATACCCATGCGGATTGTGGTATATTTTTGATAATGTCCTTCTTTCTGTATCCATTGTTTGTTTATATCGGTATAATTTACTTTTAATAAGTGGAATTTTGTCCACAGGAAGCAGAGCATCCTAATGCAGTCGTGGCTTTCATACCACCTTTGATGATCCATTTTGCGGTTCGTTCTGCAGCACCTGGTCTGGCAATTTCATTTAAGTCAAGAATGAGATCAACATCGTCACGTTCGACGTGCAAGTATATCATTTGATGCTTGATAAGTAAAGTCATGTCAGTGAAACGCAGCATCAACACGGTTTACTGGTGCTTCACAAACTTTGGATGGTTTGTAGAATCAAGTCACATGTTTTTCATACGTATATTTACTCAGTGGTTTTCCTGGTTTTTGTTAATGTAGCAGCGATATCACCGCTGACTCTTTCAAACCCTCCTATGAACGTAAACTTCTTTGCTTCACATCAAACACAAGTTCCAGTAATCGCTGCTCGTCCATTACGTGTCTGAACTCGAGGTGGTTTTGCAGAAAGTGTTTTTGCGTGAGATCGTACACAATATGGAGATATGATTATATCATATTATAAGCACTATTATTCAGTGGCATCACGAAAAAGAAAATTAACAGATGCTTTCAGAAAAAACCCCACATATTTTTTAGTCATTGACTTCCCTGCATATACAACACCAAAACCGTCTAAGTATGGTGATATATTCCCAAGCTCAGTTCTTGCTCTAATCATTGGTCCTGCTAGTTGAGAAAAAACTCAACTGTTGTTAAATGTGATTTTACGATGGCTAAAGTGGGACCAGTTGTACGTGATTGCACCGTCGGCTGATGACCAGCCGTGCTATGATATTCTCAAAGACTTTCCAAAAGCATTGAGAAACGGTCGTAACACCAATGTTGATTCTTTTACTGTGGACGAAGCACCTACCATTGACCATTTGGATGCAAACGAAAACAATCTTGTAGTGTACGACAATGTGATGATTGAGTACCAAGCCAATCCCGCGCTTATATGTATAAGAGGTGGGCACAAAAACACCGATGTCATCTATTTGACTTTATAATACGCACATGTCTCAAAGTGATTTGTGACAACCGTAACATTTTGATGAAATTTCGGGGTACTGACGCGCATGGCCTTTGAGATATTCATTATAGTTGTTGTGGCACCGACCTTTTGTGAGATGAATTTCGCGACATGCTTACGCGGATCCGGAACTTTCAGTCGCTGGGGTAGATATCTTGCGGGTTTGGATGCGATAATTTAACAACCATAACAAATATATAAGATGTCTAAACACACCAGTGATGTCATAGAAGAGTATGAGAAGCGACGCCGTAAAACCGCCCGTGAACACCAAGAACTGATTTGTAATGTTATAGAAGGCCTCAGAAGTGTCAGCAATATGTTACAGTCACTACACTGCACGAGAAGTTCGCTGTGGGTTTTGAAGAAACATTTGTACCGCTGATTAAACCAATAAAGGAAATAGCGGAACGTGCTGTGGATATAAAAAGGCAACAAAAACAATAGCGGAACAAGTGGCGGCTCTAGCGGGAACAGAAGAAGAACCAGGTCTAATTCGTAAAATAGCTAAGCGCACGAAGGATATGAGAAATCCAACATGAGAAACTGCAAGGACTATTTAACAGTTACAAGCGCGCCCTCTATGTGAAAAGGTCAAAGAAGAGGAGGCTGTGGTCCAAGAAGAGAAGGCAGAGGCACCGATACCATCCAAACACAAGTCAAAGTTGCCACGTGCTGGACTATTTAAAGAGCTTGGCTGTCAACAAATCGAAAAGGATCTTATGGCATTTGCAGCTAATATACCCGAAGAGTAGAAAAATTACGTAAAACTAAGTTATAAAGTTCGTACCCACATGATAGCAGCTGACAGTTGGGCTAGGTGGGTATATCGGGAGAGGTTTAATAAGGGTATGGCAGCAGGTGAAAAATGGAAGGAATCTGACTGTCAAGTGGAAAAATATTAAGTGTATAACTTTGAGTAAATACACAGAAAAAGAAGATCATGCAGAACAGCAACCTGAACAACCAAAATGTACACCCGCACAGAAAGAAGAAGAAGAAGAAGAAGAAGAAGAAATGGATAAATAAACAAATGAAAAGGTGGGGTCAGAAAGTTACCAAAACTTACACCCAAACAGGAAGAAGAAGAATAGGAAGAAATCGGTCTTGTCGGACTGTGTGACCCTGACGATCTTGCAGGATCAAATCCTGTAAATAAGAACGTACACAAAGACATTAATGAAACCACATCGATTTATCAGCGACTGCTCACCAATCACACAATAGACAAAAAAAGAAAAGAAAAATTAAAAAAAAAAACATATAGGCGCCCTGATGCATGAACTTGTTGAAGATAGTGATGTATATTACGAGACTGATGGTGAGACGGTTTGCGTGAAATCTAAGCAGCGATGCAGCATTTTCTTTTAAATACAACCCAGAGTGATATCTCGATGATCACTATCTCATCAAGGAAGTCGGGTCCCCGAGTGGCCGAGTGGTCTAAAGCGCTGATCGTTACGGATCACTGCCATCTCACCTCTGTCTGCGTGAGTTCGTGTCCAGGCTCGGCTAACGTGGGTACGTGAGAAAGCCTGCCAGTAGCTTCTCGTGGGTCGGTGGTTCTTCCCGGGGTTTTCCAGGGTTCTTCCTCCACCATTAATACTGGCCGCCATGAATAGCCTATCTTGTGCTGAAAAATGGCGTTAAACCCTATAACAACAACAACAACATCATCAAAGAAGCCAGAATTCAGTGTGACTTTTTCTACACCTGTTACAGACGTGGCATCACGCACACTTGAGATCGCACTTGCGTCGCTGCGAGGTTATTATAGTTTGATTAGTATCCGATCACAACTGTTTGGTGACCTGCCCACACATGACCCATTTATGTTTGCAGCAGACACTTATGCCACCTACAATAATGTTAAACCTCCTGCCGGCGCGTACGACATGGATTGGATCAATGAAGACATTTTTACGTATAATCACATTGGTGACCGGAAAAGACTCTAAAATTTCTATACATACCCATGAGCCCACAGTCAGTTCTCTCATCGCAATAGATGTATGTAAGATCAGTTTTAGATCTGTTTGATGACATTCCCGATGATAACGATTTTTACATATGGGATATCATATCGTGCCTGACATTGTGAGGATTGCCTCAACAATGGAGATCAAAATTTAACCTGTGACACCATCAGTGTAGTTATGAAAGCAGGTCTGAAACGATAGGCGTAGTTATTCAGGATTATATCCTATTTGAGCTTTCACCAACTGTGGAGCCGGGTGATATAATACCAGTAACGTCCGAGGCACCTGTGTATCTTTCGTGTCATAATAATGGGTCGACACATATTCGTTTTACCTTTGTGGATCATAACGGACACGTTGTACGTCGTCGAAGTGAAACATTGACGATATAATCGTACAGTAGAGATCGACCTGATATTTAAGATAATGACAGTCGTACATGGACGTGTGAAACCCGTTTATGTGACATATTATGGAACTGGCCTCGGTGACGTCATTCGTGGATTGTTTACAGACTCAGCAGATATGATAGTAGTGTAGTGGGATAGATTAGCCCTCATCATGCCAAAGAAGGAAAATCAGTCTGGGACCCTTTGGCCCCACGATTTATAGGCCCAAAACCACAGCCTGGGACCGAATAGCCCCAATGGGAATTTTTTATAGCGACTAGCACACGCTGGGACTGCATAGCGCCAAGAGGAATGGAACAGGTAGGGTGACGTCACGGTACTGGCCATTGGCAACAATATAGCAAGGTAGTACTGTGACGTCATGCCACCTGTGTCATTTCTATAGACAAACACGAATTAGTCGCGTTCGTGTTTTAGTAGAGTATGTTTTATATATTGGTTTTTTTCCCATAGATTGATGAACATCAATCTATCCTACACAAATTATAAAATCGACTAAACAAATTTTTTAGGGAAGAGAGAATAAATATCTACACAAATTATAAAATCGAATAAAAAAAATTTTTAGGCAAGAAAGAATTAATATCTTTTCGAGGCAATGGAGTGGCCCTGAAAAGGGCCTTTGGGTTTTTCTTCTATTGTCTCCATTTTTTCCACCAGCTCTTCACTTTTCCAATAATTCCCTTCTTCTTCTTTTTCTTTTCTTCGTCTGGAATCCAGTCAGGATGTCCCATCTCTCTAAACTTTTCCTGTACCTTTATCCAGTTTTGATTTAGTCTTTCAAACTCCTCTTTCTTTTTTTGTTTTCCTTCTCCTTTCTTTCTTTTGTCCAGATGTCTTTTATTTTCTTTACCTCTCCTTACATTACGTTTTTCATCTTCTCTTCTGCTTTTTTTAATTGTTGTAAATCCCACTGGACAAAGGACCACTCGGTAAAATTGACTGTGTCTTGCAAAGAGCATCTTTTCTTCTTCTTCTTTGTAACAATCTTTCCATCTATTTTTAGCTACAACTTATGGTAAATTTCTCAGGAAAACCCCACTATCTATTTATAATCTCATCTTGTAGGAAAGTCCTATGAACTAACTTAGTATTTATTTTTAGCTACAACTTATGGTAAATTTCTCAGGAAAAACCCACTATCTATTTATAATCTCATCTTGTAAGAAAGTCCTATGAACTAACTAAGTATTTATTTTTAGCTACAACTTATGGTAAATTTCTCAGGAAAAACCCACTATCTATTTATAATCTCATCTTGTAGGAAAGTCCTATGAACTAACTATTTATTTTTAGCTACAACTTATGGGAAATTCCTAGGAAAAACCCATATCTATTTATAGCATCAACTTGTGTGACGTTCCTGTTTAAAAACCCTAATATCTATTTATATCTACAACCTGTGGAAAAACCCAAGTCTATATTTACTGCCTTACAATTTCTAGCTTCAATGACGTTACTGAACTGGCTGACCTGAATACGCGATACTGTAGGTAGGTAGGTGAAATAAATGTGATAGGGATAAAGGGAGTTTTATAGGGACAAAGACCAATACACACACAAAAGAAAGAGAGAAAGAAAAAACCCAATATCTACTATCCACACAAACGAATGAGAATGCATAAAACACACACATATATACTATCCACACCAACGCACGAGAATGCGTAAATCACACACATATATACTATCCACACCAACGGACGAGAACGCATAAAACACCCATATATACTATCCACAGCAACGAATGAGAACGCATAAAACACCCATATATACTATCCACAGCAACAAACGCGAATGCATAAAATATACACCTATTTACTATCCTCACCAACGAACGAGAAAGCATAAAACACACATATCTACTATCCACACAATCAGGATGAGAAGAAAAAACACACATATCTACTATCCTCACCAACGAACGAGAAAGCATAAAACACACACACCTATTTACTATCCTCACAAACGAATGCGCATGCAGACACACACACACACACACACACACACACACACACACACACACACACACACACACAACAGTAAAGGAGTGAGTCTTTATAGTCACACTACTCTACATTCTCACCAATTGGCAACTTGAATAGTCTCTCTTTTCTAGAGATTTGGTTAGCCCTAAGAAGGGCTGTTTTTTCTTTTTGAACTCCAACTGCACCTGGTTAATGATGACATCTTCCAGGGCGGGCACCACACACGCATCGCCGGCTCCAATCATTTTCCCAATTTATTCGTATGGTTCCGAGCGCAGAAGGAGCTTGAGTGGCCTCATCATTCCAATTTTCAGTCTGAGGGATAATGAAGACTTGTTCTCTCTGTCTTCTCCTATGCCAGACCCGGGGATGGTGAGGTCTCTGCGGCTCCCACTCTTGCCGCTGTCTCTCCAACTCCTGCTCCCAATTTTCAATTTGAGGGACAGCGTCTCTTGGTCGTTGTAGTGCTGGTTATTGTTTGTGGTACTGGTACTGGTAGTGGCTGCGGTACTGGTACTGACTGTGGAGATGTCCTCACCTCAGGCTTCACCTCTCACTGAGGTCTCATGATCAGGTGTGGCAGGATCCTTTTCTTCTCCTTTTCTTTCTTTTCCTTCTCCTTCTCCTCTATTCTTTCTTTCTCCGCTATGGCCTCCATAGCCAGTTCGTCTAAAAGACGCCTGGCATACTCCAGGTGCATTTGGAGCTCCAAAATTTTGGCTAATCTGCTACTCATCTTCATCGAAGTTGACTAGTCCACAATGGTAGCCAGACAGACAATTGTGCCGCTTTATATTCCTGGAGCACGGCCGTGAAGGAAAACATCCCTGACACCAAAATTTACAATACCACTATTACCATCACATGAAACGTGCGGACCTAAAAGAAGCACTCACGTTGACTTTATTACTTTTTTACTTACAAACACAGACATGCACGATTGGACAAGACAGAAAACAAAGGGTGGATTTTTTACTGACAAAAGAAACGAAGTGCTTATAGACACACTTCTATTTATTTTTTAAAATTTTAAAAGTTTTGGCAAATTGAATTAGTATGTCTTTTCGAGAGTATCGGGTAGCCCTGAAAAGGGCTGTTTTTTTTTTATTTTTTTGTTAACGGGAGTAATAGCAATCTTTTTTACTAAGATTGCGTCCCCGTCTGGCGGTAGGCTTTCCTATACGATACGGTTTGCTTCTGCGGAAAGAGAAAGAGAATTCCTTGGTGTCTATTCGACAGTCCACAAAACCTCTGTCTGGTTCTTGCTGTTGCTGTTGTTGTTGCTGCTGTTGTTCTTCTCTCTGCTTCTTCTGAAGTCTGTACTTCTCAGTCCATTCTTCTTGTTCTTTCTTAATTTCCTCTCTGAAGACCTCTTCTATTAGGTCTTGGGCTATGGCTAACATCCTGACATTCTCTATCTCTTCAGGCTTCGGTATCAGATTTAGCCTGACACGATGTAAACTGAGGTAAGCTTCGTTCAGCTTGGCTAGTCTGGAAGGCATTTTCATAGGTAGACGAGTCAACCATGGATGACCAGACTGGAGACCAACCCGCTTTATATGGTTCAAACGCGGACGCGATAGAAAATATCCCTACTCGGTTTTAGTGTCGGAACGTTATGATAGCTCATGTCATGGTGAGGGATAGAGAGAAATCAAAGAGCATATATTCACAGCGATTTTTGAAAACAAACGACAGACACATTTTTTTCAAAACACAACATTTTTTATTCAACCAACAAGTAACAAGTAACAAGTAACAATAACATCAATCAAATTATTTTTGACAAGGTTGACAACGTTGTGAAATCATGTGAGATTTCCATTGATGGATGTCATGAGACCATTGATGTACACTACATTTCCTAGCTAAAGACAAAAGATAACCATAACGGTCACAAAACCATCGATCTATTTTCTCATCGTGTCTAGAAAAGTGACGATCAAAATAAGTCACTAAATGTTCTAAAGGATATCCAAGACTGTGTTGATGAAGAAAATACACACAATATTGTCCACACACCATGGAATCTGTGCCTTGTAATTTCACATTATTGTATCGTGTCGTCTGGGCATTTTTTCTCATAAAGTCAATGATATCGTCTTCCAAAGAGGGTAATCCATACGAATCAAAATATTCCACACAATCCTGTTGAGGGAAGTAGACGGCAACCCAGTGAGTTCCTGGAAGATGACTGTCGTCCGTGTTGATGACATAAGCTTGATGGTCTTGAGGTTTGCGATGAGGTAGTTCAACTTTAGCGCACACGACAGGATTCCAAGAAGCAGTATACGAACTATTGCTCAAAAGGTAATAAAGTTCCCAGGTATCCATTTTTTGTTGTGTTGTTTTTTTCTTCTTGTTTTTTTTTTTCTTCAATTCAATTCTGACTTTTTGCCTGAAATGATCTGATAAGTAAACGTCTATTAGCTCCGTCTTCGCACCCTGAGCCAAGAGAGACTCGATGCGACGGATCTCTAGAGCAGTCAGTGGTCGACAGGAATGATCACGCAAGCCTTTATACCACTCATGCAACACTGCTTCTTCCGAGATGAGACCCCAGATACTCTCGTCCAATTTTTCTTCTTGACTCATCATCAGACATTTATCGTGTTGAATTTGACTGGGGTGATCGTTTTGACATCCATAACAATATTTTTTGGTCAATTCCGTAACTGTATTCGCCAGGTGTTTGGCAAAACAGGACACTAAATGTTGTTCTTGTTCTGGCCATCTGGACGTGACTACTACCTCGTCCTCTTTGTCTTGGTCTTGGGGTTCTGCTTTCACGCTATCCTCCCATTCCATGTCCAAAGATTCTCCACTGTTTAAAGAGGGATAGGAGTCTTCCATTGTGTCTAATAGTCTAGAATGACTTCTCTCAAACTGTTGATTTCTATGGTATTACCGAATTCAGCATACAGGATGACGTTGACCGTCTCAGTGAGAGCTTCTGCAAACTGAAGTTCCACACGCAGTTGACCGGATTTTATAGGGTGGAAATGTCCCTCGTCGCTGCCTTGGTCTGGTGTGAAATCAAAGGCCCACAAAGTGTAACCTCCGACATAATCTTCGTACGAAATACCGTGACTGGCGTTGGTTCCTAGTTGCCCTGTAGCTTCGTACAGGGACAAGTACGATCTCAAGTAATTCTTCTGGGCAAAGTTAGGTTCGAAGGGCCTGGTACACAAGGTCTTGCCATCGCGACTGACTTCGATCTTTGACACTCTGTAGTGCTTAAACTGGAAAGGATTTTGATCGTGGACTCCGTTGAGGGCTGCATTACTGACGATGCCAACGATTAAACGTTTGGGTAACTGTCCTTGGAACAGATGATCTTCGATCTTGGATCGGAGTCCAGCAGCAATGGTGAATGTTTTCACTTCTACACGTCGTATCGGATACTTGGCGGTCGATCTGCTCAATGTTTGACTGATGTCTTTTCCCGCTTTAGGTTACACTTCTACACGACGCTCGTAAAGTCTGACTTCTTGGATGATGGTTTAGTCATCGTTGGCATGAGCCATCAAATGGAAAGCGACACTGTTGCGATTGAGTCTCAGGCGAATATCCACTCTGTTCAGCAAATACTTGTCTTGCAACCACATGTCCAAATGCAAACGATCCATCAGTTCTAAATTACGACCTTACAAGATTTTCCTTCGACGGTCGTTAAAACCAACATTGTGAGGATTGTCATCAGCTGTCAGGGTTGTGTCGTTAAACGTGTCTTCACCTACGGTGTCAGGTTTCCATACCACGCAAGCATCCAGATGAGTGTTCTTGGCCTCTTTTCCGTACGTCAAGAGATTTTCTAGGTATGCTCGGTAAGGTTAAGTATCCATGCTACTGCCGAGCAGTTTGTTGTTCAAGTACAAATCCACTTCGCTGAACAAGGAATGCATGAAATTGTTGACGGGAGCTACTCTGGCATCGGCTCCCGGATTGGTGTTGTTCGTTTTGATCACCTTCAGTTTCAGGTACAAGTAACTGCTATTCAGATCGAGATAATCTTCGGGTTGTCCTTTGATTTCAAACTCGATGGGAGCTGAATCCGACAAAGAGGAGACGGGATGAAATTCGACCCATTGGGATTCTTGCATCGTCATCATGATGGGTGGCATGGCAAACAGATCCAGTTCCGACTTGGAACAAGCGCAAGACTCTCGATGCATCTTGATTTAATAATCAAAAACGTCTAACTCTCGGACGGTTTTTCTTTTCTTAGACTTTCTAGCTCTAGGGGTGTGAAGTCCTCTGAAGGGGTGTTTTCGTCGTATTTTTCTACCTTGTCCTTGCTGTGGCGTCAGAGAAGCCGGAATGCCTGGCTCGGCATTGCCCAGGGCATTTATAGGAGTTTCTCGCCGACCCAAAAGGTCTTTGCCCGTTTGAAGCAAGACATTTTTGCCTGCTCTCAAGAAATTTTCTTTGGGGTTTTGTTTGTCAATGATGACATTTTGGAGAAATTCCTTACCTTGCATCAACGCGGCATCTTTTAAGGCGTGCAATCCCCGTGTCACCATCGGTTTCAAAACGGGAACCACTGTACGATAGGCTGATTTGAGCATATCACCTAAACCATGTCCTCGCTGTCGAGCGACTCCTTGGTACACAGGATACATGACTGACAAAAAGTTAGAGTAATCGTTTTTGAAAATGGAGTTTCACTGTGACTTTCCCGTTGGTGAGTGTGTTGATGCGTAAAATATTTCCACATGCGTTCTTTCAAGGTGCGTTGAAAATGTTTCACGATGCTGGCTTTGGTTTCGGGATTCTCGGTGGTGAAAAAATGAATGTCACGTTTCTTCAATTCTTTTTAGAAAGCTTGGTTTAGAAATTCGGTGCCTTTGTCAGTTTGCCATCGAAGAGGGTGACGCCCACTTTGTTTCAACACCGGTTTGAGGGATCGCACTAACTCACTGCTCGATTTAGAAGTCAATGGTACGACCCAAGCAAATTTGGAAAAGACTTCGATGACACAAAACAAATATTTGTAACCACGATTTTAGGTGGCTAAATGAGAGACATCGGGTAAATCGGCTTGCCATTGGTGATCGATACCCTCCACTTGGGTGCGACTTCTGGAAAATTTTCGTCGAATGGGTTTGTGTAAGGTGTACTTGGCTTGTTCTTGTAACCATCGTTGCACATGAGGTAAACGGATACTTTTCAGTCGAGTTTTGGCAGCAAGATACAATTTCTGAACTCCTCCGTAACCTGCTGGATGGGATGGATCGTAGTAAATGCTGGCTAACACCTTCTCCATTTTTTAATAAGTGATCCACTCTTCACTGATGCTACTCTGAATGGGACGAGGGTGTGGTTTAGAAACGGTTTTACGTGTCCGATGTACCACGGGTGTAGAAGTGGAAGGTGGTGGTGGTAATGGGGTGGCTTTGGTCTTCTTTTCTTTTTTCACTTCTGGTTTCCCTTCTTTCTTTTTCACTTCTGTCAAAGGAGGAGTGGACATCATCTTTTTAACCCAAGCTTTAAGTTCTTCTCTTTGCGGTGTAGGGGAAGGGGTCAACAAGGACGCTGCAATGTTACTAGGGATGGGAGCTGCTGACGGTGTTTGAAAGACTTCTCTTGCCTCTTCTTCCTCAGGCAACCGTGGGGCTGACACTATCTTGACCACTGGGAGTGGTAGTGGTTGTGGTGGTAGTGGTGGTGAACTTTTCATCAAGGCCTTAAAATCTTTCAAAGTGGGTTGAGCTGTTTCGTCTAAAGCTTTTTGGTGAAAGAGTTGCAGTCGTTGCAACAACTGACCGTACCGTTGAGATTTTTCCGTTTCTGACAAATCGCTGCTACCTATCAACGATTGCAGTTCATGTTGTAAATGGGACATCTCGGTCAAATGAGGATTGGGAGGTAAATGTGGGGTTCGTTGTTCTTACCAACGATGGTATTCCATCTATCGTTTGTAAGGGACTAAAGTCAGTTTTCATCCTTCCATCAGATTTCAAGGATCACATCTGAGATCTTTTGATTTCAGAGGTCCCTTTTATCTTCTTGGTCTTTTATCTTGGAATAAGGGCGGGTATAATATGTTCCATTGCACTCAGTATAGGTTTCGCTACATTGATAATAAGTCCTAACAGGGGTAAAAATCCTCCGCGTTGCACCAACATCTTTTTCTTTTGACGAATCGGTATTTTCTTTTGGACCATTTGGCGAAGAACGTGTCGATGTTTGGCTAAGCAATTTTTCTGATGTTTAGTCAAAGGTATTGTGCCTTTCAAGACGTTCAGACAACATTCCCTCACCGTATCGATGACATCTTTGGAGGCAGTTTGAATGAGTTGTTTTCGCATGGGTGGAGGAGCGTTGGACAGGACAGACAACATGTCCCAGTGTTTGACTAAACGAGGAGGCAGAACTTTCCTTTTTTTCCTTTGGGAATAGAAGAAGGATGTCTTTTTTTGGGTGACATCTTTGTTTGTTGATTCCGGGACACACACCAAAAATACACTAACGTCGATGACTTGGCACACGGCCTTTTATCCTTTTTTGCACTATCGCTTCGTCATAAAGGTGACGATGTGTTTTCCAAAATCGCCAAAGAATCCTCCTCTTTGGCGGCTCCTCTTTTTCTTTGGACGAGTGTGTCTTTTCTTGGGGTGACGTCGATGTTTGGCTAAGCGTTTTTTCGCATGACGAGACTGTCTTTTTCTTTTTCGTTTCTGGGCAGGAGAACGACGATGAGGGAACATCTTTTGGTGCACAAAAAAATACACTGACATCCATGGCTCGACATGCGTCTTTTTATCTTATTTTTTTGGGAGCCTGTCCTTTACCCTTGTGACAAAATCATTGGCTATCTTATCGAATTCAAGAAAAGGGCCAAAGAAACCTCCCTTTTCGTGGCTTCTCCTTTTCTTTGGACGAGTGTGTCTTTTCAGAGGGTGTCGCCGATGTTTGGCTAAGCGCCTTTTAGGATGACGTGACTGTTTTTTTCGTTTTCCTTTTCCTTTTTGGACCGAAGAAGAACGACGATGGTAACGGTGTACACTTCTTGGAGGGGACATCTTTGGGCGTGCAGCAGCACAAAAACACTGATCCGTTTTGTTTGCCTCATGTCTTTTTTTATACTGGAATGCGTCGCCACTGGCTGTCTTTACGTCGTATCAACTTGATGACAGGCAACACACGTCGTGGAGGAGTTCGCAACGGAATAAATCGGGACAGTTCTTGCTTGGACAAATCCAGTAAACTCTGTAACACACCCGTTCTCTCTTGGACTTTGATTTTGGGGACAGGTACTTTGTGAACAGCGGCCACAGCCGCTAAAGAGGAAGAGGGTGTCACTGCTGGAGGAGAAGATTTTGGAGACACTCTCTTGCGAGTAGAAGCTGTTTTCTGTGGACTTTTCTTTTTCTTTTTCTGAGGCTGTGACCTGGTCTTGACACCGTTGCTCTTTTTCTTTTTCTTCTGGGTACGTTTGGGCGTGGCTTTTTTTCTTGGGGACGACTTTGGGAGCATTAGGATCCCATTTTAAGAGGGAACGAATGATGACACCTCCTAGAGAACCGCTACCTCCAGGTTTCAAAATGATTTGCTTTTGGTTTGAGTGTCTATGCGAGGATCGGCTAGTTGCGTCAAGGCGCCTTTCTTTCTCTCAAAAAAAGTTTGGTTTGATGTGGAATCTGAATGATGCCTTGCAGTAATTGACGTGCTGTCACCGTAAACCATCGTAAGACTTCTTTGAGACTAGCTTCTAAGACACGAGCACATATTTGTGGATTTTTTTCGCGACTGATACCGTACAAGGCACGAATCAGTTTAATGGGAAGATGAGACTGAAGGGACGTCATGTTGACGATGTGTGAGACACAGTCAAAGTGACCGAGGTTTTTATAGATTTTTTTTGGTGATTGTGATTATGTCGACGAAGGGGACGTGTACACGACAGGCCCTCCGTCTTGGCACCAGTGGTGAAACAGATGGGTACGAAATCGCAAATAATCGGGAGTGGTGGGTTTTAAATCCACGAGTAAATAAGCGTGTGGGGTTTGAGTGGCATCGTCGTACGCATTTGTCAGCCAAACTAACTGTTTGGCTAAGACTTGTACTTGCGATTTATCTCTAGGGCTTTTAAACAACACTACGTAATGAGCATTGAGACTGATGGTACGATGGGCTTTACTTTGTTGAAACAAATTTTGGGTGATGTAAATGACACTGGCATTACAATGATGCCCTTTGCGCGTAAACCAGAGTTTAATTTCTTCTTCGTCTTCTCCTAAAATGTCGTCAAAAATAACCAAATGAGTTTGACTAGGGTCAGACACTATCCCGTCGTCCTCGCCAGGAATGCCTTCCACAAAGACAATGGAATCGCCTTGACTTTCTCGCAGAAGGCTGTACGCCGATTGCCACCGTTTGTAACACCACACGATTCGTTGAGGGGGACGATCGATCAAATGATGTTTATGTTCGATCAAACGTTTGACAAATTCGGTTTGCCTGAACCGCTCGGTCCGGCTATGAGCATGTTAAAGGGATGGCGAAGATACAAGGCCTCCCAACCAGTCCGATCTACGTGTTCGTCAATGACTTTGACAGTGGTGGAGGAAGAGGGAGCAGAGACAGTAGAGGTAGCCATAGTAGTGTAAGAAATGTCACTTTTGACACGAAGACAGACAAGACAAGAGTTTTTATACTTTTTTCAGGACACGTTTATTGCCATCTTTAATGCTGAACAACACGAAAGACAAAAATACATAAAAGCCAAATGGTTAAGTACATAAATAAAAAACACATCAAAACGATCAAAGTGAAATATAAACAAGTCTCTGTACAACATTTGTGATGATCAAGAGGTGAAATCGTAGGGTTACTGTGTAATGTTCTGAGAGTCTCTACACTCCTTGGCACAATCACACAAGAGTCCTCCCGGAATGGCCTTTCAGGGATGTCAATCACGGTCCTGTCCTGAAGAGAGTGGTTTTCGTCGGTCACGACTTCTTCTTCTTCTTCTTCTTCTTCTTCTTCTGGCACTGTCACTAACACTGGTTTAAAAGTTACTTTTTCCACGGAACGTTTTAATCTTTTAGGATTACAAATCTTGGGCATAGTGTGCCACTTCTTTTGTCCAAGCCTCAAACCCCCAACTTTTCCAGTCACGTACATCTTTCCAGTGAGGGTGTAAGTCACAAGCTACACACACGTCGTCGTACACATCTTCAGTGCCTAAAAGTTGACGAATCTTGTTTTCCCGTAGAGGTTAAGAAGTATCAAGTTGAAAGCGCAAAGCTTTGAGCAGAATGAGTCTCTCGTGTACATTTAAAGGGACCACTTTCATGTTTTTTGGAGTGGTAGGTACTGATCGTAAAGAGTCCACAAGGAATCGGCTGGTAAACGAAATCCCAGAAAGTAAGTCACTAAGACACACACTACACGTTGACCCCAATTCAATGGACACAGTTCTCGTAATAGACGATCGTAATCCTCCACCGTTTGAATAGTGTCATTGATTTCCTTCCACGGAATCTGTTGTATCACGAATGATAAAGGTCGTGGCATAGTAGTCCGTTTTTATACCCTCTTTGGTGTCAGGTAATAAGTGTACTTTTTGAATAGCCTCGATTTTATTTTAGTACCGTACCAAAAAAGTTTAGTCACTAACTCACACATCTCACGTCGCACAGAAGTTTCGTCTTGAACTAGAAAGAATTGTTCTTGTAAAGATTTGTTGTAATCCTCTAACTCGTCCGTTGGAATTCGGTGTCCTAATACCACCTTGTAAGTTGAATGAGTGGTATCCAAAAATTTATGAATTTCACGCGATTCATCAATATCTGACCACTGGAACACTTTCATCAGAATCAGTCCTCTTATAGCATTTAGGTACCAGTGGTTCCAACATCGGTGACGTAACGGATGCAATGGTTCTTTGCGTTTCACTTGTATTTTGACGAACTCACGGTAAATGCGTTCTCTCAATTCCACAGGCAAACCACGAATGTTCTGTTGTAAAGTACCCACAACCATGTCAATCAAACACTTCTCCTAGAGCGAAAGTAATGAACGTAGTGAGTCATTTCTGACCACTGCCATTCCAGGAAACGGTCAAGAATGTCAATAAAATCTTCAAGTGTAAATGGTCTAAAGCGGAATAGTAGGAAGAACGCACCCTTGATCCAGAGAAATCGGACTTGTTTGTTGACTTTGGTCAATTTCCTCTTGTGAATTTCTCGACACAAAAGTTCTACAGTCACTAATTGAGATTTGGCTCTGGCAAGTTCCTGCCAAATGTCCTTGTAGATCTTCTCTTGCAATTCGTTTGGTAATCTTTGAAGATTATTTTTTACATGGGGTTTAAATACTTGTCTAGGGGTTGTCCAACGTTTGACTCCTAATCAATCAGCTGGTTTCTTACACGACATGGTATGCCCACTTCAATGATGAGGTCTCACTAAAGGTAGGTAGTGACAATCTGGAGACCATCGAGCATGTTCCAGGTAAGCGCAATCTTTCTTCTCCCACTCGTGAAGTGACACACCACAACTGAAGCACTTGACTTTATCCCCTTCGCCCAAGTAGATAAATCCGGCTCTAGCTAATTCTTCAGTGGTAGGTCCTCCCAGATATTTTGGCCATTTTCCTTGGAAGGTTTGGATCCGACTTTCATAGTCACAGTATTCTGGCAAACGCACAGGGAACGAATATTCGTCTTTCACAGGTTCATTTCGATGATGGTACGGTGAAATATGCAGGAGCCTGCTCAGTTTTACATGACATCCGTAGGGTGGTAGCCGCATGGTTTCATTAGATGACATTCACCATGAAAACCAGTAAAGTGAAAAGGGGTACGATAACGAGTGGTATCGCTTTCGCATCCATCAGGTTTGACACGCACAGCATCACTTTCCATGGTAGGTATGGTAGTAGTAGTAGTTATAGCAAAGTTCCCATGATGATGTGGTACTGAATCGCTAAGGTCATAGCGTACGGCATCCCTGCCATCGCAAGGCACAGCATCGTACTCGAGTTTACTCTTGCTTGATACTTGCTGTTTGAAAGGATTCATCTTTCTCGCTTGGCAATGGTAGTCACAATGAACTATTGGTCTTGGACGTTGTCCCTTTTTATACTAGTCGTAATGAAGTCTCGAGCTTGTACATCGTTCCTGTTTTATGACCAGTTTTGGAAGTCTTCCTTTTTTCTTCTTGGACATCGGTACTACCTTCTCTAAGGTACCGTCATACCTGAACCGTAGTGTGCTGGGTGGAAATGCCATAGAAAGGTAAGGACAGTGTGGAGCCCATTGAGTATGTTCCAGAATAGCTGAATCTTTGTAGATACATCAATCCATACGCAACTTCAGACCACAACTGAAACACTGTTCTTCGCATCCCAATGCAGTCTCAGGTCCCAAGTAGACAAATGCTGTTCTAGCTAAAACATGTTGGTGTGGATAGTATATATGGGTGTTTTTTCTTTTCCTCCTTCGTTTGTGTGGATAGTAGATGTGTGTGTTTTATGCATTCTCGTTCGTTGGTGTGGATAGTATATATGGGTGTGATTTATGCATTCGCGGTCGTTGGTGTGGATAGTATATATGGGTGGGTTTTTTTCTTCTCTTCCTTCGTTTGTGTGGATAGTAGTGTGTATTTTATGCATTCTCGTCCGTTGGTGTGGATAGTATATGTGGTATGTTTTATGCATTCTCGTCCGTTGGTGTGGATAGTATATATGTGTGTGATTTATGCATTCTCTTTCGTTGGTGTGGATAGTATATATGGTATGTTTTATGCAATCTCATTCGTTGGTGTGGATAGTGTATGTGGGTGTTTTAATGCGTTCTCATTCGTTGGTGTGGATAGTATATATGGGTGTTTTTTCTTCTCTTCCTTCATTTGTGTGGATAGTAGAGTGTGTATTTTATGCGTTCGCGTCCGTTGGTGTGGATAGTATATATGTGGTATGTTTCATGCATTCGCGTTCGTTGGTGTGGATAGTATATATGTGTGTGATTTATGCATTCTCTTTCGTTGGTGTGGATAGTATATATGGTATGTTTTATACATTCGCGTCCGTTGGTGTGGATAGTGTATGTGGGTGTTTTATGCGTTCTCATTCGTTGGTGTGGATAGTATATATGGGTGTTTTTTTCTTCTCATCCCGATTGTGTGGATAGTAGATATGTGTGCTTTATGCTTTCTCGTTCGTTGGTGAGGATAGTAAATAGGTGTATATTTTATGCACTCTCTTTCATTGGTGTGGATAGTATTTGTGGGTGTTTTATGCGTTCTCATTCGTTGGTGTGGATAGTATATATGGGTGTTTTTTCTTCTTCATTCGTTTGTGTGGATAGTAGAGTGTGTATTTTATGCGTTCGCGTCCGTTGGTGTGGATAGTATATGTGGTGTGTTTTATGCGTTCTCGTCCGTTGGTGTAGATAGTATATATGTGTGTGATTTACGCATTCTCGTGCGTTGGTGTGGATAGTATATATGTGTGTGTTTTATGCATTCTCATTCGTTTGTATGGATAGTAGATATTGGGTTTTTTCTTTCTCTCTTTCTTTTGTATGTGTATTGGTCTTTGTCTCTATAAAACTCCCTTTATCCCTATCACATTTATTTCACCTACCTACCTACAGTATCGCGTATTCAGGTCAGCCAGTTCAGTAACGTCATTGAAGCTAGAAATTGTGAGGCAATAAATATAGACTTGGGTTTTTCCACAGGTTGTAGATATAAATAGATACTAGGGTTTTTAAACAGGAACGTCACACAAGTTGATGCTATAAATAGATATGGGTTTTTCCTAGGAATTTCCCATAAGTTGTAGCTAAAAATAAATACTTAGTTAGTTCATAGGACTTTCCTACAAGATGAGATTATAAATAGATAGTGGGTTTTTCCTGAGAAATTTACCATAAGTTGTAGCTAAAAATAAATACTAAGTTAGTTCATGGGACTTTCCTACAAGATGAGATTATAAATAGATAGTGGGTTTTTCCTGAGAAATTTACCATAAGTTGTAGCTAAAAATAAATACTAAGTTAGTTCATAGGACTTTCCTACAAGATGAGATTATAAATAGATAGTGGGTTTTTCCTGAGAAATTTACCATAAGTTGTAGCTAAAAATAGATGGAAAGATGTTACAAAGAAGAAGAAGAAAAGATGCTCTTTGCAAGACACAGTCAATTTTACCGAGTGGTCCTTTGTCCAGTGGGATTTAAAACAATTAAAAAAAGCAGAAGAGAAGATGAAAAACGTAATGTAAGAAGAGGTAAAGAAAATAAAAGACATCTGGACAAAAGAGAGAAAGGAGAAGGAAAACCAAAAAAAGAAAGAGGAGTTTGATAGACTAAATCAAAACTGGATAAAGGTACAGGAAAAGTTTAGAGAGATGGGACATACTGACTGGATTCCAGACGAAGAAAAGAAAAAGAAGAAGAAGGGAATTATTGGAAAAGTGAAGAGCTGGTGGAAAAAATGGAGACAATAGAAGAAAAACCCAAAGGCCCTTTTCAGGGCCACTCCGTTGCCTCGAAAAGATATTAATTCTTTCTTGCCTAAAATTTTTTTTATTCGATTTTATAATTTGTGTAGATATTTATTCTCTCTTCCCTAAAAAATTTGTTTAGTCGATTTTATAATTTGTGTAGGATAGATTGATGTTCATCAATCTATGGGAAAAAAACGAATATATAAAACATACTCTACTAAAACACGAACGCGACTAATTCGTGTTTATCTATAGAAATGACACAGGTGGCATGACGTCACAGTACTACCTTGCTACATTGTTGCCAATGGCCAGTACCGTGACGTCACCCTACCTGTTCCATTCCTCTTGGCGCTATACAGTCCCAGCGTGTGCTAGTCGCTATAAAAAAATTCCCATTGGGGCTATTCGGTCCCAGGCTGTGGTTTTGGGCCTATAAATCGTGGGGCCAAAGGGTCCCAGACTGATTTTCCTTCTTTGGCATGATGAGGGCTAATCTATCCCACTACACTACTTATGATCACAGCCTTATTTTCGCGCTGCACCAATCGGTAAACAAGTTATAATGCAAGTCGGTGATAGTATCCAAAGTGCTGCTGAGGATCTGCTCAAAAATCTGGGATTGCGAGCGGTTCAATCGATGCGAGATCGACTATGGCGATTAGTGACACAAGCACCATATAAAGTTTGCGCTACCATCAACAAAAACTAGGCTGGCTGCGGTTGGTAAAATTATCAATGAGGCCGCTCAATAACGACTTTCAGATTCAGTGATTGCAAATCTAGCAATGGGAAATGGATTACGGTTGATAACGTTAGTGGAGTGACAATAGCGATTTTGTCGGTTACTGCTTTGTGTCACTATATGACTCTTGCTTGGGCCACTTCACATTCATTGAGGATTAATGCTAATAATCTACGAGTTGCTTGCTAAAATGGGCAAATGTCGTAGGGGATAGAAGCTGTGACCTAGAAAAGCAATACAAATCCCAAACCGTCATAATGACACTACTCCCAGTAATATTTTCCCATAAGTTGATTTATGAGTTTATAAAATAATACCAGGAATGTCGGAGTTCATTTTGCGCAAAATCGCTCTTTTATATCATTATTTGCTATGTGTTAGTGTATGTGTTTGTGTGGTATGTGTGTACCTGTGAAAGGCTTTTGATACCACATGACAGTATAAATTTGACCAGCACTATATGTGTCATATATAGTTGCATACATATCATAGAACTAATGAAATATCTTTAATTTCCGTTTCGCAATAACAGCATTCGATGAGATGCTGAAGAACTGCTCTGAGTGTGCATGTATTTTACCGATCTTTTCAAGGTCAATTACTCTGAAAGAAGAAAGTTACAAAGAAACGTTAAGGAGAAGAATGTTGGAAACAAGCTGCAGAAAACAAGACACCATCTTAAAGATTTCTACAAAGAACACAAGAAAAATCTTGCCAAACTGCTGAATGATGAATGATTTTTATGGGAAGACATCCAGTGACTGAATATTAGCTCATACGTTCGTGAATAAAGTATAAAAATCCTTCCAAGAAGTGATATATCTAAATATTTCACATTATACATGCTAAAGATTTTCTGGTCCTGTTGTATATGTTGTTTTTAAATGCAATGCATATTTCAAAACTGCATGTAATGAGTTGTCTATAAAATAACAAGATTTTTGTCAGGTAGACCCAAAACTCTATTAATAACCAAAGTCAGTCCACAATATACATATACATAATTTATGATCATGGAGAAAAGCCAATAAACAATGCAAATTAAATATACATAATAATATACGTTAACATGTTTAAAAATCTGAATTTAGTTGCTATGATGGAATGAGCGTGATGTGCGAAAATGGTATACTGTTCTTGTAATTTATTTATTTATATAGTATTTTTGTGTTCCTTTTATTAGTGTCAATAGAAAGTGCATTGCATTTAGTGGTTCACACATTCCTGACATTTTTATGGTTGATTTTTGTTCCTGAATCGCTTGAAATCCATTGATGGTGACCCAGCTCTCTTTGGTTCCATGGATTCCTGGAGTTTATCATTGACAATTCCCAGTAAGATTGATATGATTTTGTTATGTAATCATTACACTGTCAAACGTACCTTTTTAAATATCTGCACAACTCAATGGTTATTTCCTTATCCATGTGGAGAACACTGTGATGTCATGGATGCAAATAAGTTTTTGTTTATTCACATTTTTTCTTCTCAAAATCACCCATAATTCTTTGTTGTCAATGGAAAAGTTTAATTTCTCATATATATATATATATATATATATATATATATATATATATATATATATATACACACACACACACACACACACTTGAGCTGTGTAATAATTACATGCCAATTACACTCAAAGCTACATTTATTCTATTTTCCAAGAGACTTTGTTATGGGTCTTTAACTCTTCTTTGTCAAGTGAAAAGTTGACCAAAAAAAGCACTCACTTCCTATGTATACATTGTGTATATTTATCACATAGTCGGCACACTTCGCCTACAGTGTGTGCAGTTTCATATTTTTGATATTATACGTGTGAACATATCACTTTATGTGATTCTGATTGGTCCAAATAAGCCCATGAAATTATTGTGCAGTATTCTCTTTACTGATTGGCTGGGATTGTGGGAAAACGTTTTTAACCCCGCCTTCTGGAATGGTTTGTTTTGAATGAACATTTTTTTGGCGGCCATTTTTTTAACTCGACTCGCGAAAGGAAATTGAGGAAAAATTATCTCGGCTGTCTAAATATGGATATGTTACCCCCACAGGGGTTTGTTATGTCATGTTTAACAATATCATTATAAGAAAAATGGCGTAAAACTACAAGACAAGAACAACAATAAGAAGTAAAACTAAGGGCATTGCTTATTTGATAGCGGGTGGCGGGGGGGGGGGGCGGTATATCTGTAACATAGATATAGAATCCACCGTATATATAAGCGTGGTTTAAATGTTAACTTAAAGAAGTAAATAAACTCACCTCTTTTCACAGAAGAATCTGGACATAAATGGGTCTCCTAACTGACAGAACTTTATCCAACCACAGCATCTTTACGCAGTATATATGGGATGCAAATCCAACTCAAATAGAAATTTGAGTACGTCTTCTGTACAGTCTATCGTTCCAAATCAAATACTGCAAATATCCAGTCACAAATGCATTGCAGTAAATGTGGGAACTTTTGCATCCAGTAATCCTATTTCACATGAAAATCGCAACAATGTAAGTTTAGTTCTGAAAGTGACATTTTAGGGTAAACATGTACTCTATAAAATGAGTTCACATCCCCGTTTGTTTGTACCCCCCTACCGATTTCAATAATGAAAACCTTTAATGTGATAAAAAGTGCAAGGAACTTAGTCAATTCATTCATTGATTTATATTTTCTAACCTGACTGTGAGTAGAATGGCCCTAACACCATCATCGTCTGCGCGTTTCATGCTTAACGGAAGTTTTCAATATAATAAACGGACATGCTCGAGATCCATTTCCAGTTCCTGGACTAGTCCATTTTCAGCAAAGGGGTATGTGCACGACTACAGCTGTACATACATGTACATATGTCGTCTGCTTCCGATATTTACAATGCCGAATCAAGCAAACGAAAAAGAATGACAACAACAAATTTGCCTTTCACGTGGATTTAACAAGCGGTTTAATTAATATGTTCATGTGTGCAAAGGAATATAATTCCAAACTCTCAACGTTATGGAAATTTACGGAATTATCCGGCAGTTACTGAATAGGATGAACTACGTCATTATGTTGTCTGATGGGAATAAACTAGCCCATAGTGTACGCAATATGGCGCCGTGTTAGTATGAAGTCCGTTAAGCATGAAAGGTGCAAGGGGATGCCAGAATTAAGGCCATCCTCGTCACAGTCAGGTTAGAAATTAGAAATCAATGATTCAATTGACTTAGTTCTGTTTATTTTTTTTAATCACATTAAACGTTTTCATTATTGAAATGGGTAGGGGGGTACAAACAAACGGGGATGTGAACTCAGACTATTTTTTTTATAGGCCTACTGTACTGTGTACCGTATCAAACAATGTGGCAACATCACATCGCATTGATCATTCTGTTTTGAAAAATGATTTTGTCATTATAAAATGTTCTGTTTATTCGGATGGAAGCTTTTTCTTTGATTTATAGTTTGTAAAAAAGTACAATCTACTTTTACCAGTTCAGCTTTGTTTGGGACTATATTTTATGCACAACAAATGAAAGGTGCACCGTCTGTCAGAATGAACGAAATTATTCGTTCTTCTTTCTATCTAAATAATTTCTCCTGAAATAAAAACTATGTGATAAAAAGAATCTCAAATGGGTAATGATTTAATATTAAATTTACCAAGATGTATTATTTTGGCTTCACGTGTTTCAATACTGTCTTGAGAATACAAATCACTTTTAATCTGTGTCAACAATAATAATAAAGCCACAGAATTATAAAACCAAATATGCAAAAGATAGGAAAGTCATAATGTAAAACCTTAACACAATGGCTTATGCAGATTACTCAATTAGAAAAAAAAAGCTAATTTTCAATTCCTTACCTAACTCAATGTGTTCATATTTGTATATGAAAGCAATTATAAATAACTGAATTTAGCTGTACATATAATTTTTGAACATCAAATATTCCTCATCAATATTTCAAGTTAACTTCTCTTGTTGGTTAATGATCATGACATCACCATGAACAAGATATCTGAAATGTATGGCATCCAAGTCAATATAGGTACAGAAATTAATTTCTTTATAATTATCACCAATATATTCACCAATTTGAATTTTAGATACTGACCCAATCCTCTGAATTACACACATAGCTCATCTGTACTAATTCCCATAACAAATGTTGCTGGTACATTATGCCATTGAACATTTTAGAATTTTTCAGGCTGGATTTTATGCTTTTTACAACCAGTCTAGTTTCCGATGCGTATAAGAAAAATACCCTGTGAATTTGGATGTGGAAACAACAATAGTATCAGGTGCTTATGTGTTGAATATACATTTTTGCCCTGTTTTCAATACAGTATAGCTATGTGTTATTATTAATGCAATGCAATTAAAAAGAAATAATTTTGCACTCAACTCTGTAGAAACATGCAGTAACAATTTGGGTTAGGGAAATGTGTTTCTTTTGATACAGGATTGTTCATTAGAACATCCCTGTTTAGGAATATAGGATATTGCATTTCAAATTTGAACATTTTACACTGTTATTCAATGAAATGTCACTATGTACCAGATTCAAGATATTATTGTCCAGGGAGCTCGAGTTATTTTTGGTTGAAAAATAGGACTGGTTAAAACATTTCTTCCAGTAGGGATATCAGATTTAAGTTTTAATTGTAAACTTTTTAAGTAGTCCAGCTCTCTACCCTCGTCCCCTATTTTTTTCTTGTGAAAATGTTTTGCCAGCTATGTTGCTTACACGGTAATACTTAAGTAATATAGTACACAACTGTGTTACCATGTACATTGGTTTGTACAAGAAATATTCTGCCAGAGTCAGATAAAAAAAATTATTTGACTAGCATGCTAAAAATTTAAATTTCCGTATGGATTCATTTTCACAAACTGAAATGGATATTTTGGGATACAGACAGTACCAGATTAAGGTTATAGTATGTCTTGGAGCAATTTCGAAATTAATATGTTAGTTGCCATTCCAATGCATTGTGGGGGCCCCCTCCTGTTGGAGGCCATTCAGCAACTGTTACATTTGCTCTGCCTTTAACTCTGTCCTGCATATAATGATAGAAGAGTGCATGTCAAGCAGAGAATTAACAAAGTCACTACTTTAGTAATGAAAGACAGTTATAGAACATATTATGAAGAATTCTACCTTAAAACAAAAACGGGCCATTTTTGTGTTTCGCATGAGTGCATTTTGGAGAATCACTTGCAATGGTGACTTTCTAGTTCGAATTTTTAACACTTCCAATCATATGTGCCACTGATGGCCATTTTTATCTGTCTGCCTAAAGGCACAGCACATATAATTTCAAGATGATGTAAGTCTGTCCATCTGTTGATACTCCATTTGTTACCTTTGTTTGCCACAATGACTTTAATTTTACAACCTCTAACATTACCAAACTTTGTGGATGGCTTGACTTTAGAACTAAAAGGTCAGAGACTGAAATGATAAAAATGCTCTTAAAAACATTAAGACTTCTGGAGGAATTTGGATTTTGTTGAATGTGGCAATCCTTTAACAAGTATATCTTTTCCGTGTGTACTAAAAATTTAGGGTTGAAAATTTTTTTTTGCAATTTGTGCAGAACAACCTTAAGAATCAAATTTGGCTGATTTTACAATTAAAATGTTTGCAACAAAAAACCCGATCCTGATCCAGTACTTCAATAAGTAGCGATCTTTTTAGGGACAGCTTTAAATCTAGGACAGCAAAAAAATCTAAACCACAATGGGCTGTTTGAAACTGTAACAAAATATAAAGCTCTTGCCCAACAGCAACATTTTCACTCTGCTTAAAAAGAAATCTATGCATCAGTCAGCACAGAGGATAGTCATCATTCAGGAACCCATCATGCATCTGTTTACTTTCCAAATGACTACAGTGTCAAATTACCCAAGCAGCATTTAGAATTTTTGATGTCTTTTATTTGAGCCTTTCTGGTTAAGTAATTTATGATGACAGTCAAGCAAAAGATGGCCAGGCACTAAGACTACTTGAATTCCCACAGGTTAGATGAGAAACTGGTGCATCAACCATGCATTTTATTATAGTGTGAATGGCTGCTAATGTTAGTATATGGCATGTATCATGATACAAAGGTTTGTGTATAACACAATACCATGATACAAGTTTCATTTTTATATTTATATGTACCATGATACAAAGGTTGGTGTATAACATAATAGCATGATATACGTTTCATGCTTATATTTATACATACCATAATACAAAAGATGTTGGTGTAAATCATAACACCATGATACACATTTCATGCTTATATTTATATGTACCATGATACAAAGGTTGGTGTATAACATAATAGCATGATATACGTTTCATGCTTATATTTATACATACCATAATACAAAAGATGTTGGTGTAAATCATAACACCATGATACACATTTCATGCTTATATTTATATGTACCATGATACAAAGGTTGGTGCATAACAATATCATGATTCACCTTTAATGCTAATATTTATATGTACCTTGATACCAAGGTTGGTGTATAATACAATACCATGATACAAGTTTCAAACTTATATTTACATGGATCATGATACAAAGGTCAGAGTATAATGCAAAGCGCACATTACATATTTTATTTCATGCATTATGATTCAAGAATCTGAATATAAAACTACCATGATACAGTGTATATACTTTCATGCTAATATTTATATGTACCATGATACAAAAGTTGGACTATAAAACGTACCCATATGAATGCTTTGTGTGTGTGTGTGATTTACATTTTTTGCACAGCTTTAAAAGTTTTAGTCTCCAGTGTGGCAGTTTATAGTGATGTCTAGCAATGGAACATCATGGTGCCTACATGTGCATCATGTCCCACTCAGTCACATTATCCTGACATCAGGCTGACCAGTCCTAACACTAACGCTAAATGCTAAGCGCCAAGTGAGGCAGCTGCTAGTACCATATTTATAAAGTGAGGCAGCTGCTAGTACCATATTTATAAGTCTTTGGTATGACTTGGCCGGGGTTCAAAACCCGTGACCTCCCGCATCCAAGGCAGACATTCTAACCACTTAGGCCACTGGAGCAGTCTAATAAACCCTTTGAACAACTATTTATATTAACAACATCAGATAATGTTCAGATTTCTTCACAGTATATAATATCTCAGCTCTACAACCATTGTGATAAGTATAAAGTATATTTCCTGTTCAAACTAGTCATAGTACAGGAAAAGATATAAATTATTATGCACAATTGTGTTACTTCTGACTGGAAAACATTTTTGAATAATGGTGTAACATAGGCATTATACCAGTATCATGTGATCTCAACCTGAAAGACTGAAACTCTAAAAGAAACGTTAAAATCTAATACTTGATGCAAGGCATGGAAACAATAGGAATGTGTCAACTAGCTTTTAAGGCTTCAATAAGAATTTGTTTATGCTTTGTCTGAACTATCTCTGATGTGATAAGTAAATAAGTTACAACAGTAGTAAAACTAATATCTGCTTTGGGGCAAGTAAAAGTCTATTTCAGTTTGGGCAAGTAAGTCAAGTAAAAGTCTATTTCAGTTTGGGGCAAGTAAAAGTCTATTTCAGTTTGGGGTGAGTAAAAGTCTATTTCAGATTGGGGCAGGTAAAAGTCTATTTCAGTTTGGGGAAAGTAAAAGTCTATTTCAGTTTGGGGCAAGTAAAAGTCTATTTCAGATTGGGGAAAGTAAAAGTCTATTTCAGTTTGGGGCAAGTAAAAGTCTATTTCAGTTTGGGGCAAGTAAAAGTCTATTTCAGATTGGGGCAGGTAAAAGTCTATTTCAGATTGGGGAAAGTAAAAGTCTATTTCAGTTTGGGGCAAGTAAAAGTCTATTTCAGTTTGGGGCAAGTAAAAGTCTATTTCAGTTTGCGGCAAGAAAAAGTCTATTTCAGTTTGGGGCAAGTAAAAGCCTATTTCAGATTAGGAAGTAAGAACACAAAGATTATATATTTCTCGAGTATGTTGGTTTTCTTTGAGCATGTGACATCAAATGTTTTCAAACATGTACTTCAACAGTTTCAACAGAATGGAAAAAATGAGTGAAGTGTTTATTATAATTTCAAAAGGTTTCTTGTATGATGTTCTGTTGTCTATGCAATAAAATCCTCAGTCCTTCTTTTGGACTTCTTCATTTGTATAGACTAAATAATGTAATTTACCTCTTTCACTGTGACAATAAAATGGTATGAAAGGATGGGAACTACTGGTATAATGGCTAAACAACAAGAAAAAAAATCTGAAATCATAGTAGAAATTAGAGACCGCTCCGGTGGCCTAATGGTTAGAGCGTCCGCCTCGGATGCGGGAGGTCGTGGGTTCGATCCCCGGTCGAGTCATACCAAAGACTTACAAAAATGGTACTAACAGCTGCCTCGCTTGGCGCTCAGCATTAAGAGGTTAGTGTTAGGACTGGTCGGCCTGGTGTCAGGATAATGTGACTGGGTGGGACATCATGCTACATGTCTGCGGCATGATGCCCCAGTGCTAGACATCACTATAAACTGCCACACTGCAGGCATCGTAGCGATATGACTGAAAAATTGTTAAAGCTACGTTAAAAATCATAATCACATCACGTAGAAATTAGAAGAGACATCGGAAATAGGCACCTGATTGGTAAAAATGGCAAGCTTTATTCATTTAATATACAGGTCTGGTGAACAACCTTAGATTATAAGCTAGTCAAAATAAAACATTTGTGATTGCCTTAATTTTAGTAAATTTCTTTAGTCAATGTGGAATCATATAAAATGGAAATACACTGGTCACAATAAGACATTAGAGTTTTCTTCAAATGTGCTATAAAATATATTTCTTTGAAGCCAGAAATAGATTGCATAATTTACTAGTCCTGCTCAATTGTCACTAATACCTCTTGCAAAATGCTGAATGGTAACAAACCAAAACTATACTAGCCATTGTGCTATCAAAATTCTGAAAATTACTAATCTGACAGGAAATGAAACTAGTCATGCTATTGGACTAAGATGAGGCACTTACTAGTCATGCTAGTGGATTGAACAGTATACCCTGTAAGATTAAATTACATCAGGGACTACAGATGTGGATTCTTGCATTATTGGTCCCACTGTGTTGACCTTTATACCTGCTGTGACAGTATATACTATATATGCTAGTCCCATATTCATTATTGAATTTGTAGTTTGAAGCCTGAGATCCCACTATAAAAGTAAGTTGTTCATAAGGAAAGTTGCTTCTTATCTGGATCTGATTGGCTGGTTGATCATGAAAATCACCAGACAGTGACTGACAGGTGAACTTAACACCTGACTGAGCACTTTGCAATGTTAATTGGCATAAGAGGTAGATTTGTCACCCTGATACATTGTGGGTCACAAGATCAGCCATTTAAGTGTTTTGTCACTACCACTTTGCTAAGGGTAGATAACTAACTTCCATCTACTTAACAAATCACAGCTCATTGTGCTTCCTACCATTTCTAACTGTACTAGCCATATGCATAGAAACTTGGCTTCTTATTATATTGTACAACAAACATGAAATGCTCATGCATGTTGCTGTACAAGATGAACATATTTTATTTTTGCTGATTGGTTCATACCATGGTAATTTTCCTTTTTCATTTGTTTATATTTGATTGTTCTATTGGGTGATCTAGAGGGCAATAATTTCAATCTTTTTTTTAGAAAATGAATGTGTCCAGAAATCACTCAGCCATGAACATTCAGCAAAGATGAAAATATATCTGAATTAGTGTGTAAGATATTGGCTATATGACTAATCACTGACTATGCATAACTTTCACTGAAATAAAACACATTAACCCACTAACTACTACTATCACTGGCTACTGGTAGATGTGAGTCAGTTTTCTGTACTTTCTGCCAGGATAAAAATTTTGATGTGTAGCTTGTCAAAGCAACTTCAGTGTTTTCTTGATTTCCCACTACATGTACAAACAAGATACAAATTAAAACTGTAACAAGTTCAAAACATTGCAACCAATTTTCACAAAATGTTTAGTTTTTATTGTACAATGAAGGTTTTCGGGCCCCTTAGAAAACATTAATCTTGTATAAATTGTGATGCTAAAAAGGAGGGAGAGAGAAATCTTCATTTCAACAATTTATTACCATAAATCATCATGGTAACTATATAAAATCCAACAGGAGACATAAATCATCATGGTAACTACATAAAATCCAACAGGAGACATAAATCATCATGGTAACTACATAAAATCCAACGGGAGACATAAATCATCATGGTAACTACATAAAATCCAACGGGAGACATAAATCATCATGGTAACTGCATAAAATCCAACAGGAGACATAAATCATCATGGTAACTACATAAAATCCAACAGGAGACATAAATCATCATGGTAACTACATAAAATCCAACAGGAGACATAAATCATCATGGTAACTACATAAAATCCAACGGGAGACATAAATCATTTGGTAACAAGATTATTCTGTCTCCTCATTAACAATAATAATTAATCAAATAATATGGCTAATGTGAGCAATGAAAATATAAGATTGCAAATGTTAATGAGATTGTATATACATGTTCAATATTTCAATAATATCAAAAAAAGAAACTTGTAATCAAGTATAGCATAAATATCTTATGACATAATTGAAACATGTTACAATATACTTGAAATATGTTACAATGTTCTTCAAATATGATACATTATACATGAATGACCCCAAATGAGAAGAAGAAAAAAATGAAGATCTTCACACTGATTGAGGGTGAGGGGGCAGCTAAGGAACTTTCATTTCAGCTCATGTGAAATATATTTTGAAACTAAATACATACCAATGATAAAATATCTAAGTCTTGGAAGTCTTCAGTAGTGATTAAACAAATCTTTTAGTTGTAACTGAGTACTACTGAACCACCTTAAAAACTCACCTCATTGATGTAAAGTGATTACAAAGGGTTGCCCATTAATCTCCAAGTTGCCTCTATCTTATGGTGCAAAATTTCTAATGTTTGTTTTGTATGATAGCAAGATATAGTATACAGTGTAAAAGAAAATGCATTATGGTTTCATGATCACTGTATGAAAACCTATTACTAAATGAAATTTTTTTAGAAGACAGTTGTTCAGTAAACAACAACTGAAACATAGTCTTGTGTTCATAAATTGTTCTAACATTTTACCATGATAATATAAATTTGGTCCTTTTCTACATTCTATTTAAGTGCAGTTTAAAAGAGATCAGTTACAGGTTGTTCCAAGTCCAATGGACTTTGGTAGAAATGGATTCTGGCATATACATAGTTAGTCCTAACTACACACAATACTCATGACTCACCATCAGCAGCTAACAGAAAACATCACACATGTTTACACACATATTCAATCTATCAGAGATCAACAAATCAAAAAAGAATCGAACAATTTCCCTTTATGATGGCATCTTCTTTTTTTCCAATCAGTTTTCCACTACTTGTCCACCCCTGCACAGAAACTTGTCTACATTTTGTTCTATAGCTATAAAGGCCATAGAGCATTCTGGATAAAAACTAGACACCTTTCAAAAAAGATTTTAAGGTCTGAATTACAATATGATGCCATTTTTGTATCCTGTGCACAGGTTTATTTCTCCTGGAAAATAAGACCAAGATGATGTACATTTGTGCACTTGCAATTTTTCATACTAAATTAAGGACGCATCTTGATAATGGCTATTTCTCAAGCTGAATGATCTCTAACATAACAGAAATGTCCATGTGTTGCTGTTAAGAAAATGTGAACATCAATCTAAAACTATAAAGATATGAACCATATTGCAATGACAAAAACAGGATATAAATTTAATGAATTGCAAGGATGATTAACATCTAATTTTAAGCTGTAAAAAAGCTAATAAATCTCATTTTGATTTTTTAATACATATTTCATCTACTAAAATCCTGGTATAAAAACACTAAGATCACAAAATTAGGTGCATATGCTTACCCTAAAATTAGTAAGTCATATGCACTTGCTTTTGATAATGCACTCATCAATAACAACAATATTTTCACCATACACAAATCTGCAAATTTGTGAAATATATGCATATCAAACAGACTTAACCACATGTTAAATACTACACATTAAAGGAATAGCTCAAGGCATGTGTGCACACCTATTATAAATAACTCAACTGCTATATACAAAAAGTCACACTAATCAATTAATTTGGAGGAATAACTGTAAAATGTGCAAATTTATACTGTAGACCTCAGGGATTTTTCATTCAGTTAGTAATACACAAATTGTATATTGTGGACCTCATGGTGTTTTCATACAATTAGTAATACACAAATTTTATATTGTAGACCCAAGGGCTTTTTGATACAGTTAGTAATACACAAATTTATATTGTAGATCTCTGGGCTTTTATTATACAGTTAGTAACACACAAATCTATGCACTTACTTTTGCTACAAAAGTACAGGAAAGCCCATGTTTGCTTAATAAGTCTGTTTTTAGGTATGCTGTCATTCTCCAGATTTTGTATTATTGATAATTTCAATTAGTTACAATTAGCTGATAATTCAATGAGCTGTCTAACCCCTGGGGCTGGAAAGCTCATTGACACTTATTGAAGGTTGGTCAGGTGCAGTTTTCATCATTACCAATACACCAATACATCATCCCCTCACCTATGATGATATTGATTTTTGGTTTAGGGGCTGATATCACCTATTCATTAAAAGCTGCACAAATTTGCAGAAAATTTTGGCTAGATACATCTGTGTACATTTTATACACTTACCGGTATTTCTTGCGGCTGTCGAGCTATCATCGGCTAAAGGTTCTTTTGGTGATATATACATTATATTTCCAGAGCAAATCCCAGTTTGGTGACTTGTAAATCCACGTGGAATAGCACAACCATATGTCCTGTGGCTACTTTGAAATTCACGCTAGATATGGCTGTTACCAATTACCGATATGTGACTAAAGTGTATGCAGGTTTGTTCCAGAAAGATCTGAAGGCAGTAAAATTGCACATTTTAATGAACAGGTGACATCAGGCCCACATATCATCCATAAGCATTGACACAGATTTGGGGGCTGATTTATTTGACTGCATTACCACATGCAAGTACCCTTCCTTTCTCTGCCCCAACTCTTCTTTCTACCTTTGAAAGGTAACTTTACAAATAATAAATCTAAATATATCCCACTTTTCATTTTTAAAAACATCTTTAACACATCATGTGGCTATACCTATTTGCTTACATTTTCACTCAATCCTTTCCTATTTCATTAAAGTTGGTAATGCACACATCAGTTCCAAATTATGTGGATATACACAGGCCACTTGTCATTTTAATGCTATGCTGTTATATTTACTACCACTGTAATTGACTGGAAAAGAACTATTTAAGTTTTTGGGGTGGAGGGATTTGCTGTTATATTGAACTCCCTGCTTTTACTATGTACCAGTGCAATGCATGTGATTATACTGGTGGTAGGCCAAAAATACCATTTTAAAGGCAATCTACCACACTTACCATTTTATAATTGAAATTTACCAATTTTGAAAATAAAATAATTTTGTAAAAAAAAAAACTTTACTGAAAAAACCCAAACATGGTATTTGTATGCATTCTATCAACATGTTAGAAAATCCAGCCAGAACCATTCAACTGTGGACTGGAAATATAGAACAATTATCAGTGCAATGGCAGAGCAATTAGTGTTGAAGAACAACTGACATGTGTACAAAGCTAGCTGTTAATTGTTTAGTTTATAGATGGAATTTGGGGAGTTTAAGGACAAATGTGGGAGGTTTTTTGAGGTTTTACAAAAAAGGGACAAAATGAGCTGCATGATGTCTTTGAGCCCTTGATGAAAATCAGCTGACCTTTGGTGGAGAAGAGATAAAATGTCAAGACCAACCATAAAAAATTATTTTGGCAGCATATTAGAGTAAGTATTTTGAGTTTTTGTCTTAACTGTTACTGTATGTATTGTTTAAGAAACCACATGGTTAGAAATTTTATAGCAAATTCAACAACACTTGGGTATCAATGTTCAAGTGTATGAAGATGAGTAGCAAAGATCCTGAGTTGGCATTGTATTTCAAAGGTATTTTTTTCTATTTCAAAAACAATCTGAAATTTTCATGCAGATAAAATTAAGTTCAAACCCTAAATAAATCATATCAGTTGAAATATATCACAAGATAATTAATTTTAATGTTGGGATAAATTATTCTTAAAAGTGCAAATATATGATGCATTTTATCACTCTTATTTCTAGTCTAAATCAATATTTTTTTATTTACCATGGTGAAACATGCCAACAGACATTTTTTAGTCTTAGCCATGACAAGAAAGAATCCCTTGAGGATGAGACTCAGAAATACATGAAGAAAGAATCCCTTGAGGATGAGACTCAGAAATACATGAAGAAAGAATCCCTTGAGGATGAGACTCAGAAATACATGAAGAAAGAATCCCTTGAGGATGAGACTCAGGAATACAGAAGAAGAATCCCTTGAGGATGAGACTCAGGAATACATCTTAAGTCCAAATCAGGAAGAATCCCTTGTGGAAGACACTCAGGAATACAGCAGGAAGAATCTCTTGAGGATGAGACTCAGGAATACATCTTAAGTCCAAATCAGGAAGAATCCCTTGAGGATGACACACAGGAATAATCTTAAGTCCAAATCAGGAAGAATCCCTTAAGGATGAGACTCAGGAATACATCTTAGATCCAAATCAGGAAGAATCCCTTGAGGATGAGACTCAGGAATACATCTTAAGTCCAAATCAGGAAGAATCCCTTGAGAATGACACTCAGGAATACATCTTAGATCCAAATCAGGAAGAATCCCTTGAAAATGACACTCAGGAATACATCTTAGATCCAAATCAGGAAGAATCCCTTGAGAATGATACTCAGGAATACATCTTAGATCCAAATCAGGAAGAATCCCTTGAGGATGACACTCAGGAATACATATTAAGTCGAAATCAGGAAGAATCCCTTGAGGATGAGACTCAGGAATACATCTCAAGTCCAAAGCAGGAAGAATCCTTTGAGGATGTGACTCAGGAATACATCTCAAGTCCAAATCAGAAAGAAAGAATCCTTGAGGATGAGACTCAGGAATACTTCTTAAGTCCAAGTCAGGAAGAATCCCTTGTGGATGAGACTGAGGAATACATCCTAAGTCCAAATCAGAAACTTCCTCCTCAGGCTAAACATAGCAAGGAGGAGTACTGGACAACAGTCAGCAACCTTACAAACCCAGCAACATGAAAAGTGAACTTTGAACTTCTTTCAGACTAAGCATATTTGTCATGTCATTCTAAAATCCTAATGTTGACATGAAGAAGGCATTCTCCATTCTTCAAAGTCAGTTTTCTTATACATGCATATAGTAATTAATGGTTTTCTGCATTAATTAAATGTTCAGTATGTGTTCTCTGTTTTAGTATTTCTTGTTTAATATGCAAGATTTAATCTGGTAACTGCATTACTGAAATTTATTTTTCACTCTCCACCCCCACCCCCTAACTTGTACGGGGTTCACTGTGTCTTCTACTTGACTAACATCTGCCATGATCACAAATTTGCTGTAAGACAAATCAGGATGTTCTTCCATTTTGGGTTATGAAAGTTTTTAAACCGGCATCAAGCTGTTTTTGTATATTAATTTGTCTCTATTAAACAGTCATTTCTACTCATACACATTCAGACAAACTGGTGTTTCGGGGCCCCGAGTGGCCGAGTGGTCTAAAGCGCTGTCCGTTACGGATCACTGCCATCTCACCTCTGTCTGCGTGGGTTCGAGTCTAAGATTCGGCGAATGTGGATATGTGAAAAGCTTGCCAGTAGCTTCTCGTGGGTCGGTGGTTCTTTCCGCGGATTTCCCGGTTTCTTCCTCCACCATTAATACTGGCCGCCATGTATAGCCTATCGTGTGCTGAAAAATGGCGTTAAGCCCCACAACAACAACAACAACAACAACAAACTGGTGTTTCAGAATCTTTCTACTGTTCTTATTTTCTATCTGTGGATTACTTTCTTCTTGGTGTCTTTCCATCATTTCATGCTGACTGGTTTTTACTTCCAATATAATAATAAATTATCTGGATCACACTCAAGTCATTTTCTCAATCATACCCTCTTCCATTGACTACTCTGGGTGCTCTGCCTTCTATTTTGCAGATTCTTTTGTTCAGTTTTCTGTTCACTCTTAGATTCATCTTGTATTTTCTCTTTCCTGCTGCCTTCAAGCTTTTCATCACTGATGTTTTGGGTCTGCATTTCACTAAGAAATCCAAAAAACTTCCATACTGTTTCTCTCTCACTCTCATTTCTCAATATGTCTATCCAATAACTGCAACAACTTCTCAAGAGATTTGACAAAGTACCCTCCACCATGGCTTCATGCAGAATAAATTCAATGAAAGGTTTCTTTAAGTGTTCATATCCCAGCTCACCCAGGCACTTCAGAATTCTGGTGATCCTCAAGGAGTTGTGGGGAGACCTGTATCAAGAAAGGATATAAGTTTTTACTTATGGCAAATTATGTATATTGTGTCAAAATGACAATTTAATCCTAGAAATATTAAAACATCCTGTACATTCCTCTATCATACCTAAGTATATAATAATAGCTCATCTATTTCACACTTGCATTTACCAAGTATGTTTGAGCTTTGATCTGCAATAGGTCTACAGAGAATGCACTAGGCCTACAGAGAATGCACTAGGTCTACAGAGAATACATTAGATCTACCAAGAATGCACTAGGTCTGCATAGAATACACTAGATCTACAGAGAATTACTAGGTCAATATAGAATATACTAGGTCTGAAGAGAATACACTAAGTCAAGAGAGAATGCATTAAGTCTACAGAGAATGCACCAAGTCTACAGAGAATAAACTAGGTCTACAGAGAATGCAAAAGCTCTACCAGGAATGCATTAGGTCTACAGAGAATACACTAGGTCTACCAAGAATGCACTAGGTTTACAGAGAAGACATTAGGTCTACAGAAAATGAACCATGACTATCAGGAATACACTAGGTCTACAGAGAATATACCAATCTACAGAGAATACACTAGATACACAGAGAATGCACTAAGTCTACAGAGAATGCACTAGGTCTACAGAGAATGCACTATGTCTACCAGGAATATATTACGTCAGCAAAGAATGCACTAGATCTACAGAGAATGCACTAGGTCTACATAGAATGCACTATGTCTACTAGGAATATATTAGGTCAGCAGAGAATGCACTAGATCTACAGAGAAGGCACTCGGTCTATAGAGAATGCACAAGGTCTACAGAGAATGCACCAGGTCTACCAGAAATGTATTAGGTCTACAGAGAATGCACCAGATCTACAGAGAATGCACAAGGTATACAGAGAATGCACTAAGTCTACAGAGAATGCACTAGGTCTAGAGCAAATGCACTAGGTCTATAGAGAATACATTATATATACAGAGAATGCACTAGGTCCACCATGAATGCACTAGGTCTATCAAGAATGCACTATGCCTATCAGGAATATACTAGGTCTACAGAAAATGCACTAGATATACAGAGAATGCACTATGTCTACCAGGAATATACTAGGTCTACAGAAAATGCACTAGATCTATAGAGAATGCACTTGGTCTATAGAGAACGCACAAGGTCTGCAGAGAATGCACCAGGTTTACCAGGAATGTATTAGTCCACCAAAAATGCACCAGATCTACAGAGAATGCATGAGGTCTACAGAGAATGCACTATATATAGAGACTGCACTAGGTCTACCATGAATGCACTAGGTCTATCAAGAATGCACTATGTCTACCAGGAATGCACTAGGTCTACAGAGAATGCACTAGATCTAGAGTGAATGCACTAGGTCAACACAGAATATACTATATATTACAGAGAATGCGCTATGTCTACCAGGAATGCACTAGGTCTACAGAGAATGCACTAGATCTAGAGTGAATGCACTAGGTCAACACAGAATATACTATATATTACAGAGAATGCGCTATGTCTACCAGGAATGCACTAGGTCTACAGAGAATGCACTAGATCTAGAGTGAATGCACTAGGTCAACACAGAATATACTATATATTACAGAGAATGCGCTATGTCTACCAGGAATGCACTAGGTCTACAGAGCATACACTAGGTCTGCAGAGAATGCACAAGGTCTACAGAGAATATACTAGGTCTACATAGAATACATTAGGTCTACATAGAAAGCACCAGGTCTACAGAGAATACACTAGGTCTGCATATAATACACTAGGTCTGCATATAATACAATAGGTCTACAGAGAATACACAAGGTCTGCATATAATACACTAGGTCTACAGAGAATGTACTAGGTCTATCAAGAATACACTAGGTCTACAGAGAATGCACTAGGTTTAGGTCTAAAGAGAATGCACTAGGTCTACTGAGAATGCATTAGGTTTAGGTCTAAAGAGAATACACTAGGTCTACAGAGAATACACTAGGTCTAGGTCAACAGAGAATATGCTAGGTCTACAGAGTACTAGGTCTACAGGAAATGCACAATGTGTACAGAGAATGTACTAGTAGTACAGAGAATGTACTAGGTCTACAGAGAATACACTAGGTCTACAGAGAATGCACTAAGTCTGCAGAGAATGCACTAGGTCTACAGAGAATGCACTAGGCCAAGGTCTACCAAGAATATATTAGATTACAAAGAATACACTAGGTCTACAGAGAATGCACTAGGTCTAGGTCTACCAAGAATATATTAGATTACAGAGAATACACTAGGTCTACAGAGAATGCACTAGGTCTACAGAGAATACACTAGGTCTACAAAGAATGTACTAGATCTAAAGAGAA